>VYZT01028263.1:0-22753 GCA_013400735.1 Pomatostomus ruficeps | reverse complement strand
GAATACATGTCAAGGTCAGCATGGAGTAAGTTGTCAGATAGCCAGATGACTTCAAAACATCCAGTTCACGTTCTCTAATGCCCATGACCTTCCTCTGATAGGCAGGTTCCCATGCATAAAGTTTCAGGATCTAGACAATCAGATAAGCATATTTTAATACACATTATGTTAAAACATTTTCTCTTTAAATTTTTATTATTGTTAGCTGAAATATTACTCAGAATACCTTAGTTTTTAAAATAACTTATATATTTTTATAATAATATATAATAGTACTAATATATACTACTACTACTACTACTAATAATAATAACAGTAAATATTTACAGCCAAGCCCCTTGGTTGTGGCANACTGGAGCCAATAAATACCTTTAATGCTATTTTTACGTTGCTGAAAAACACACTAGTACTGCAATTACAGCATTTTCAGATATATTATATATATATATATTTAGTATTAAATATCATTAGATAGCACAAAGGATTAAGTACATTAAAATAAATATTTTACCCGCAAATATCATAAAGAGCATATTTCAACTTTTGTTCTTTTTTTTTTTCTTTATGTTGGATTAAAATCTTATTGGGCTTAAAGTTCCCAGCGTATCTAGGAAATATAATATGGTTTTAATCTTCAAAATCTCTAAGCAGGGAAATATAGACTCACTAACAATTTAGTGTAACACTAAATTCACACATATGAATATCTATGTAATGCTATACACTATAAAACACTGTATACATGTATATGTACATACAGGAGTTAAGATGAAACTTTCCTCTGTTATTGATTAATACATTGTTACTTAAAGAACCAATTAACAATCCTATACTACACTTAGGCTCTTCTGCATCTCACATTTCTAAAATAGGCATTAACAGTCCCTTTAACGTTTTGAGGTTTATTCATATACAACAACAAGTTGAAAAATTTTAGTCCTTTGCATTTCTTCTCCCTCATATCACAGGAGGGATCTAACTGCATATATAACTGCTGCACCTCACCTGCAGGAGAGGTGAGAGAGGTTTTTGGTGCTTTTTCAATGTCCCTAAACCGTCACAGCCTTACAAAAGAATGAATGGGGAATCAGATTCTTCACTGCATGTTACACCAACAAAGGCATAATAAGAAAACTAATTGCCTTGATAGCAGTGCAAAATTTGGGATTGTAGCATTTTTTTCCAGTGGAAATTGTCATAGTAACAGGCAATAGAGTGCCAAGAGATCTGTAGCATCAGAGGAGCAGCAAAGAAGTCAGAACACACACAGTACCACCAGGGGAATTCCTGTAATCTCAGAAGAATGTGCTAAATTTTAGTCAGCAGCTTAGCCTGAATAGGAAAATAGGACATAATCCTACAAAATCCCTTAGTGAATGAAATTAGCTCATATCCAAAAATATAGCTGCTTCCTAAATTGAGTCATACAGGGATTTTTACTAATACAGAAGTATTGTTTCAGGATAACGGAAACTCAGGTATCCAGCCTACATACCAGTTTAGTTATCAAACACAGGGCTCCCTTTCTGCTGTTACACTTCTCCCCTCACTGAATAAGAGCTGCAGCTTGGCACTGTTTATTTGCTGGGGGTTTAGCTTAGATGCAACAACACTATTCTGATGCATGCATAATTGACTTCCCCCTTCACTCCTGTATTAAGACAACTTAGCCTCTCCTTATTATTCTTATTTAAATATCTCACCTTCAGTCTTCTTACTTTGGCTGCAATGAGTGTATTTATAGGTATAACCAAAAGCAGCAGTGCAACACCTGCTAGGACTGAGGGGCCAAGTTCTTCCCAGAGGAAGACAACAGCCATGATGATCTGAAGAGGTGCTGACCACAACAGGTTCATGTTGATGGCGAGCTCCAGGAGCTGCTGAGCATCTGCTGACATCAGGTTAACCATCTGCCCAGCTGTGTATTGCTGTCGTGAGGAATTTGCTAGAGTTAAGGCCTGCAATCAGAAAATGCAGGAGGCCACAGAAATCAGCAACCTGGATTTCTAAAAGGACAACAGTTAGGGCAAAGCTGAACCTGGTGAAACACAGTTGCAAGTCTTTATAACCTCATATGTTACATATTAAGATGATAGTAAACATTTTTATAAGTCAGACAGCTACTTTTACTTCCAAATTATTAGCACTTGCATTTCCTGTAGCTAATGAAGCTGCTGCCTCAGCATATCTTATTAAAGGTGGGATAAATTATAGATAGATTTTCACAGCGGTTAGTCATCTTTTAAACATCTGAAAAACAATGAAACTACCACCTACTGAACTCAAAAGCAATTTCACTAAAATCAGGGGAAATTGTAACCTCTGAAGGAGACAGTGTGGCAAAATTCAGCTTCTCATATTCACTACTACTACAGAGTAAAAACAGTGATCCTGTATACCTTTACTTTTTCCCAAATAGCTTTCCCATGTCATTCAGTAAATTTGGGAAATTCACACATAATCAAAATAGAAAGAGTTTAGTTCCTACATATATTTCTAAAATTATGTTTGTACAAGAGGCTGACAAAAAGTATGCAATTTCAGGATTGCAGTCTTACAAGAGAAATGGTGCTGAAATTCCAAATTATTATAAATAAGTAATCAGTCTGTTAGCCTGTCACCAGTGTGTGACATCCCATGTTTTGATCAGGCTAAGTAAGTGTGTTGTCTTTTAACAGTGTTGGTACTTTAGGTTTTGTTTTGAAAGAGAAGTAGAAGAACATGTGATTACCTTTTTGTAGATCAGGCCAACAACTGCAGTCTTGATTTTGACTGCAGTAAGAATGTTGTTCCGATGGTATAACTGATGGACAAGGGTTTGTGAGAGAACTACAACAAACAGGGCAAGAGCATAGCCACAGCCACTCCTGTATGAATGAGGCTGGGTTTCACTGGCCACTATCATTGCTCTGAAAATGAAACAAAATTAATTTTAAACTCCATCCATTAAATCAACCACAAACAATAAACATTTCAGAAACTAAGACACTGGCAACTTGTTTAGTTCCATCTATTTTGGGTCTAGATATGGTGAAAGATCACAATGAAATATGACGTTAAAAAAGGCAGGTTTTATCTGCGTTTTCCACTCTGTTGGCTCAGAAGCAATTCTCAAATAGAAACCTCGACATGAATGTGCTATTGCTGACTTCTCTGACAATGGAGTATGAATAAAGAATAGAAGAGAAGAATTTTATAAAAGAAAAAAATTTTAAAAAATAGATATTTGTACTTAGAAACATTGTAACTACCAACCATGAGAGCAAGAGAGGAAAAAAATCTCTAAGAAAATTCTGGTTTTTGTGTTGGGAAAAGATTATCTTAAATAACCATCAGCCATGATGTCTTCAAACAGATTTTATGGTTAATCATTTTGATCAGGACTCCACTGATTCAGGGCATGTTTTGGAGGTAAATAGTAATTCTGTTCATTAACTCTTTTCTTTATAAACGCAGATATTTGATAATCTCTTAACATGCCTGTGGAAAGCACAATTTCTAAAAACCACTTCTATCAACCTCATGGTACCAGCAACATGATAACAGAGTCATTGCAGTTTCCCATTAAATGCCATTAAATATTATATATTTATGTGAGGTTTTTAAAAGTAGAGATGGAAAAAAATTAACAAAACAGCAGGAAAGTTAAGTATCTTTTTGGTCCATTTTTCTTAGCATTTGATTGTATATTTATGCATATTAAATATTACACACAATACTATGGAACTTTTACTGGTTTTGTCTCAGTTCTTTAGCTATGAAATTTCTGATCTCTTCGCACTTTCCTTCATTCGACCATTTTCAAATAATCATGGGGAGAGAGGCAGGGTAAAATATTTACACATCTAAGCTGCTGCTCAGGTTTTTTTTGATACTGGTAACCCTTCAGCTTTATTATTAATATTGCTCTTTGAACCAAAAATGAAACACATTGAAAACTTACTTCATTACTTGTGGACTCACTAAAGCCAGAATGTCAGCTGTGACTTTCAGAAATGCAACTTTAATCAGTAAGTATTTAAATGTTTGCCATAATGGCAAAATTAAAGATGGCTTGTGGAAACTTGTTTTCTTAAATAGCACTCTTTGGATGCAAGAAGCCTGCAAGATTACAAAAATATAGAGAGAATTAAGAGAAAAAAATATTTTTGAACTTCACCCACATTTACAATATAAAATATGTAATATTAGAGTGTCCATCTAAAGTCATCAGTGTACTACCACCTGAAAAAGAACATTTTCTACAGACAAAAGAAAAGCCTTGGGGTAAGAAATAAAGTCTGGTTTTATTTAGCCTGGCTAATGGTTATTCAGGAAAGGATAAATGCAACTCCCAGGGTTGCCCCTATCATCCATGAATATAATTACAATAGACTTTAATCCTCAAATTATTATCACAGGTCAAAACAAAATGTATCAGAAAAACCAGAGATAAGCTTAAATATAAATGCATTCTCATTTACAGCAGGCTTGCAGCAACTTTGTATTTAAGGCTGAACAAACCCATTATTTCAGAATATTTTCAGTTGCCAAGCAATGATTTTTTTCAGTTTGAATTTAGCTCAAACAGTTGCAAAGATTCTTAAAAGGGCTCAAAAAAAAAATGTCATCATGATTAAGATGATGGACAGCAAACTGATAATGGACTGCCCTCCCTACCTGAAATACAGATGCAAAGAAAAGACACAGGGGATCAGAAAAGTTCGGAGAGAAGAGTTTTGACAAGATGGTAATTCATCACCAAGTAAAAGTTGCTGTAGATTCTGTACTAGGCACAGTAGATTCCTTATCACTTGAAATGCTGAAATGTAACCAGGTGTCTTTCTAAGAGGTAAGTTTTAAGTTAAACAATTAGAAAAATCCCACAGCCATACTAAGAGATCACTGATCCCAACACTGAGGGACCTCTGTGTCCTACAAAATGTGGGCTGTTCAATAAACAATTGGATTTCTGAAACCTTCTCCAGCTCCTAGACTCAACTTTAGAAAAGGATATTGCCTATTGTCAGAATTAAAGCTACCATTAATCCTGGGGCAGACTTCTGGATTTCTTTTCTCCACTGCTTTTCAAAGGTAGGACCCACGCTGTATGGTGAATCATCTGCATGGAGTTCAAACAGGTCATCCCTTTCCAATGGCTTCCTGTAGCCTAGAGACATCAATCTGAAAGAAAGGAATGAATTTATACAGCCTGAAATACAACAGGCAAAAAAAGTAGTACTGCTCACTCAAAAAGCTAATGGTACAATCTAGTGCATATAAATAAACTTTGCAATCAAAGTAAGAGATGTAATCCTATAAAAGCTACAGAATAAATAGTGCAACATACTCACCTTCACTACACTGAAATTCACCTGAAGGAGAGCCCAAGCAGATTGTCACACCTGAACACAGAGTTCTGAGGAAACCCTTACACCTCAGAATGTCATTATTTCTGATCCCATACTTCTTTACAGAAGAATATACTATCTCATAAAAAACCATGTGTGGTACCATTATCCACTTACTATTCTGATCTGGAATAAAATAGCTTTTTTATCACAGGAATGTATTATCATTGAATCCCAGAGTTATCTAGGTTGGAAAAGACCCTCAAGATGATTTAAATAACCTAACAAGTCCCTAAGGAGTAAAGGATGTCCCTAAGTGCCACATCTACACATCTTTTAAATACCTCCAGGGATGGTGACTCATTATGTTGCGCCTCATCTTTAAATAAGGTAACCCCATTACATTACTGAGTTTCTGCACCAATACAATGAAAATTTCCTTACAGCAGACCTTCAGCTGTTAAATTTTTCTTTTAATGAAGTGCTTTCATCCACTTAAGTGTAAACAAAAACTAAACCTGGTCCTAAAAATGGCAGAACAGGGCTGATGAGTACAATGAGCCTAAAGAAACCATGACAGAAACACAAGTATTTGGAATTTTTGATAAGTGTGTCAGCTTTATGGCAACTCAAAGCAAACTGTGCAATACCATTTCTGAGTGGGGAAAACGCAAAAGGGTCAATGCTGACAAAGCATTCTCACTTACAGGCCTCCCCAAACACCTGGGACTCAACCAGAGGCACATGCATGGACACTGGAGCAGCATCAGCCCTAATGCTCTAAGGCTGGTGAGGATCTCCTTCCCTTGGGGGCTGTGATACAGGCACAGTGTCCTTCTCCTCAGACTGCCCTTCCCGTGTGTAGCCCTGGGGCTACCATCGGTGCACTGTGCAGCAGACAAGACTCCAGAACGTTTTTTTGGAGGTTGTAAAATCCTGGTGGGGGTGTGTGGAGACCTGTAAGCCCCTGGCACCCCCTTGGAGAGGAGAGGCTTGATAAGAAGCCTTCCCAAGCCTTACGGCGAGCCTTTAGAATATCCCCAGCATGCTTTGCGCCTTTATGGTAATACCTTGTATCCAGTTGGCTAGTTGATTCCAACCCCGCCCCTACCTTTCCCCATAAAAACCACTGCGTTTGTCCGGGAAGGACAGGGAACTCCCGTCCCTGGCCTCCCCATCGCAGAGGGTGCCTGAGCAACAAAAGCTACCTCCGTGGAACAGCCAAGCGGGTTTCCTCGTCTCTCTCTGTCCCCGAGTCGACCTGAGGGTGATTCGCAAAGAGCTGAAATCAAAAGAGCTGAATCGCTAAGAGCTGATACCACTGCGATCACCCATTGCCTGGGGAGACAGCCATAGCCGCTGGAGGAGTCACTCTCTGCAGGGCGCTCTTTAGGGCCGCGGCGTGTCGGTGCTGACCAGCATCGGCCCCACCTCGGCAGCGGCGGACCTTGCTATCCCCAAGGGCCACCCCAACTGAAGCCGTAACATTACTACAAAGTGAATTTCATGTAATCATAGAATGTTAAGGGCTGGGAATGCACCCTAAAGATCATCTAGTCCCAACTTCCCTGCAATGGGCAAGGACACCTTTCCCTTAAACAGGTTGTTTAAGGCCTTATTCACATAATATTATTCACATAAGGCCGGGGGGAGGCACCCACAAGCTCCGTGTAGTTACTTCATAGTTAAAGAATTGAAAAAACCTTTTCTGGTTGTGGTTTTTTTCCTTCTCCTCTTTTGTTAGACATTGTGAAATTAGTTAAAAGATACAACGTATAGCCTACCTTGAAAATTTGTGAGAATACCGTGACATAAAGAATGCATCAATGACATACAGAAACACTGCACTCAAGCACACTGCAGAACTTTCCAGAAAAACTGAACATTTATATTTGTAGAATGTAAGGACTGATAAATACGAAGGTGAATTCATAATTTCAACAGGGCGTAACTGAATACTCTGAATCCTTGAAACAATCTGATTGCTTTGAATCAGCTTATTAATAGGAAATACCAGTTTCAGTTTTTCTTTAGAATTAATAATATTGAATAAAGGAAGAAACAGTTCTAACACTTTTCACATGGTTTTTTCCCACTTTTAGATTTCTGAAGTGTGTATATCTGACTCAAATATTTTTTCAAGGAAAAAAAGGGTTAAAAATTAGTAATGGTCACAAGACATAACATACAAAACTGTTTGAAATAACATTGAACATATTAAGTGACAGGAAGTTGCAAGGCTTGATAGAGCTGAACTTTCGGTTCCTATTTTTTGGTGGAAAATTTCCCAAGAAGCAGAGAGAGTTCCTGGTGTGTGTGAGCAGGTGAGCGACAATAACAATTTTTATGGCCTGTCATAAAAGAGGGAGGAAAATGAGCATGAAATTGCCTGCCTGGAATGTACCTTACATGTACTACTGAATAGTTGTTCCTGGAGATTTACAAAGTTGTTACAATGCCATTGTTAACTAATGCCATTAGATAATGTATAAAATGACTGTTACTATGTATAAACAATACTCCACAAAATATTTGAATATGATCTCTAAATGCTGCAAACTTTGATTTTTGTACAAAAAGCTAACAGCACTCTCTGGGTCAGGCTCAGGCCAGAATGATGTTGTGGAATTTAAGTACAGTCTACAATTCTGTGAGCATCAATGAACAGCAACAACCAGTTTACTACATTCTCACCTGCTAAACCAGGAATATGTTAATTTACTGAACAAAGAAGCATTCTCTTCAGTGTTGCACTTCTGTTTAAAAAAGAACAAAGGAAAAAGTATCAATGATACTTGAAAGAACGTTTTTGTTGGTGTTTTCGTTTTCTTCTTTACTAAACATGTAGTTTTTAGAAGATACTTAATTCTGAGCTATCAAAAGGCCTATACCTATAAAAACATTTTTATTTTTGCCTGCCACCTTCTCCCACCAATACACTGTAACACATGGTATGAAAACAAAAGAGCTCTCTAGCCTCATGAATTAACAGAACATAACTGAAAGAGGGTATTAGCCACCACCTTGGCTTGATTTCACACTGTGCACACATATCCCAGACTACGATCACACAAACAGTAAAGCACAGGAGCTGGACCTGATGATCCTAAGGGGTCCTTTCCAACTTGACATATTCTATGACTCCATGCCCCAAACATGCAAACCTTCCTTCAATCCAGTTAAAATTCCGTGGGGTTTAATTTTTTCCCCCCTTTGATGATGTAGCTATTGGATGTCATCAAGAGCTAATACCTAAAGAACAGCAGGCTCCTTTCAGGACACCCTAAGAAAAAAAGCACTGCTAATATGTGCCGTGCACATGAATGAGAAGAGTATGAGGCTTGTGCACTGCTGCCAATTTCACAAGACATGGGAGATAAGAGTCACAGAGGCAAACAAACACGAACTCTCCCGTAGTGCCCGAGGAATGTGTGTGAACCCACGCTCAGGAGTGACTGCAGCACACCCCAGGAGTGAATTCTGTCCCTCGGTCACCACCTCCTCCTGGAAATTACTCCAGCCCAAGAACGCAGTTGCAGCCTTTTCCAGCAGGTGCCGTGAAACACCCACCGACACAACCGGCGCTTCTCTGCCGTTTTCCACAGTGATTTATCTTGTGCTTTCAGTAATATGCGGAATGATTACACGATAATGCGACGAATGACTGCAACCAGGCGATGAAGCTGTATGTCCCCATTCCCTGAGGAACATACCCGCTGCTGCACCTACGCGGCCTCACAGCACGGTGCGCTCGGCTGTGGAGGGAGGGACAGACCCGGTCCTACCCATTCCCTGCTTAAACCCCGCTCCTGTCTCTGTCTGCGGCCTGGTGATTATTCCCTCCTTATCCATGCACAGGATACACCCCAGGACACATCAGCTGCGTTTTTAGGGGACAGACTAGCAGGCATCCCACCCGGAGCCCCGGCGGGTTTGGGCGGCCGTGGGAGGAAGCGGGCACCTCTCGGGGTCCCGCAGCCGCCCGGAGCCCCACGGAGAGCTCTCCTCCCTCCTCCTCCTCCTCCCTCCTCCCCGGCCCCGTCACCTCCGCGCCGGGACCCAGCGGCTCGTAGCGGCCCCGCCACGGCCCTCGGGAGGCAGCCATGGCTCCGGCAGCGCCGGAGAGGGAATGGGAGGGAAAAGGAGGGAAGGGCGGTGCTGCTCCTGGCGCTGCCTCTCCTCAGCGTCTCCGGCAGCTCCTGCGGGCGCCGTCCTGTTCGCCAGCACCAGCACCTCGGGAGTGAGCCAGAGACGGACCCGAGGGAATGGCCTGAAGCTGCGTCAGGGGAGGCTTAGGCTGGATATCAGGAACAGGTTCTTCACCCAGAGGGTGGCTGGGCACTGGAACAGGCTCCCAGGGCAGTGGGCACAGCACCAAGGCTGGCTGAGTTCAGGAAGTGTTTGGACGACGCTCTCAGCACACGGTGTGACTCTTAGGGATGGTCCTGTGCAAGACCGGGAGTTGGATTCGATGGTCCTGATGGGTCCCTTTCCGTTCAGCATGCTCTGTCATTCTGTAGCTATTGTATGCATAACACATTTCAAAAATAATATGAATCGTGAACATTCCTTTTTTAATAAATTTCAAAGATATGAATATTTCTCTCAAATAAAAATAGAAAACAAAAAAAAAGATTGATCCAGTTATCCAGTATTAACGTGTCTTCTTCTTGACTTCTTGTGGCCACGCTCTCTTTATCTTTTCTTGTTATCTTCAGTACTTCATGTGCCATTTTCTCATTCTTTCAGGGGGTCTTTCATTCCTCTGGTGCCCTTCACATTCACTGGAATGTGGCAGGGCCAATTCAGCAGAGCTCTGTGCAATCTTAACATTCGCACCTTGGTTCTGGTAAGGAGAAAACTATAAATTTGGAGGCACTGGTGGAAGCATCTGCCAGTGAGGAAATTGTTAACCTGACAGATTCTTTACCATGTGCTGCTGTGCTAGAAAATGGTACTTCCAGAGAAACAGAAACTTGAGTTGTTAACACTGTGAAAGTTCTGAAGAGTTTCATTATGCACGCATTATGGTTTAGACAATTAAAAGACCGACAAACTATAAAATAACACAGAATGTTTGACGATCAAGCTGATCTACTTTATTCCAACAAGTAGAACAGCTGGAAAAAGAAATAAGTCAGAAAAGAGTGCCGTGACGGGGTACACGCTCTGTGTGTGTGCCAGAGGAGACAGGGAGAGAAACAGAGCACAGAGTGGCACAGTGGGCACAGGACCAGCTGGGGGCTGTGTTGTGGTGGTTGCATGACTTTTCAGTGTTTTAAGGTGCTCAATTCAGTTTTTCTTTCTTGGATTTCCTCTGCTGACGGGGGGAAAAGGTTGATGTTGTCAAGCTGAATCATAGAATTTAGAAATTCAATAATTAAAATAGAGTTTAGATAGTGAAACACTAGGACTTTAGTGGGAGTAGGCAAAGCAAACATCAGCTACACTTAACTGGACAAAAACTAATTGACGGGGCTGGGGAGTAGTAGTGATTGATCACCTTGCACAGCTACACTTATCTGGATGGTTTACAAAAACTAATTGACAGGGCTGGGGAGTAGTAGTGATTGACCATCTTGCACAGCTGCACTTATCTGGATGATTTACCAGTTACTGTGACCCAAGGAAAAACGAAGAAGGTCATCTTCCCACTTAAATCTTAGGAAAGAATTTGGAGGATCCCCAAAGGTGCCCCTAGTTAAAATGACCCAGAAATAGCTGGGTCAAAGCGAAGAAGAGTCAGTTTACTTCCTCTTCAAACCCCCTCCCCAAATTCATAAGCCCCCAGACCCATTAGAAGAGAGCTGTTTGCGCATGCTTAACTAGTTTTCAGGTAATTACCATACGAAGCAGGGAGTGGGTGGTGGCAATGGTATGAATATGCATTTATGTTGAATTTTCTGTAGATAAATAGACCTTGTAATGCTTTGTGACTTTACCTGCATATTGGGAATGATCTCGATGCAGGTCCGGCCGTAATAAAAGCATACACTTTCTAACTTCGTTGTTAGAGAGTTATTGTCCGTTTCAGTTGGGTATCGATATTAGATCTATACCCATATTTTGGTAAATCAAAGCCTCTCAGTGGAAGCATGCACGGCACAAGAACAAGGCCCCAGGAAGAATTATGTGTGTCACAGGGTATTTCCTTCTCCTCTGAGTGAAACTGCAAGTAAGAAGTGAATAACTTGTGGGAAACCACACAATTATATGAAATTTGGGCTGAGAATCTGCACTTCCCAAGTGCTGCCCTCATCAGCATGGTAAAGCATTGTCATAGTTACTGATAAAATGCATATCTACAGTGTTGGATGTTTTTCACTTCTCAATAAAAATTACTGGAGTATGATTGCCATCTTTAAAGCTGGAGTTACACCTGCCTTATAACCCACAGCTGTGTGGTTGCTCCAAACAGGGTTTAATCATGTACAAATATTCAGCATTCCAAGTATATTTTTAAAGTGTTATTTTATAAAGGAGCACATTTTCAGAAGTCATCCTGATGACAACAGTGTGAAAAATAATCATTAAAGAATTTATTTTGCGAAGCATAAGTGGTGTACATTGCCTCAGTGCCCATATTTTTTAATGGAGGATTAGTTACCAACTTCTCAAGTCTATTTAGGAAGGGATTATCAATTTACAGGAATTGAAAACATCAGTGTAGAAGACAGTAAGTCTTAAATTTCTTCCAGCAAGTCAGAGTTTTTCTGTTTGCAATCTTTAGGCAGCTTATTTTCATAGTTAAACATACTGCATTGCAAAAGCCTGATGGTATTCCCTCTTGCCTGAAAGGGAGCAGTGCTCTGAAGCTTAGTGGTTAAAGAAGAATTTTTCTGTAGAAGTGGCCTGAGTCATAAGAGAAATGAGGGTTGTTCTCATAATGGGATTTCCCAACACTACGGAATCCCTGGGAACAGAGAGAATATTAGAAGGGGAAATACCATTTGCATGTGACCACAGATCAGCATATCAAGGCTTATGTAAGAATTCGATCTTAATCTTGAAAACCACGATGGAATGTTTTTAGATGCTATTATATCAAAAACTTCTGGGGATAAACTCAATTGTAATAGTGCCATTCTTTTATTAAAAAACCATAGCAATCCTGTACTGTAGTAAAATGAAGTTTTTGTATCTTTTTTGCAGCTTGAATACTTGAAGTCTTGAGAATTTTTAGTAGCTGGCAGTCTGTGGTCTCCCCTAAAAGTGTCAGGGTTCATTTAGCAGGTGCTACTCTGACAGTCCTGAGCACTGTGAGGGACAGTCAAAGTCCTGAGAAGGCAGTGCCAGCATCCTCCACTGGTTTGTATAAGGCACTTTTGAAGCAGGTAACTCTGAATTTCGGTGTGGGAAGAGCACAAGGCATAATGACTTGGCATAACAACAGTGAAGCAAATTGAGATGGGACAGAGCTGAACTTTGGAGTGTTGCATCTGTTTCTGAGAGTGCAGCTGAAACTTGGAGTCTCCATGGAGGATTTACCTGACAGTGGGTTGTCAGCAGGATCTACAATGTAACCAGTAACAGGAGGTGAGATTTCTGAATTTCTCAGAAGCACAAGTGCCACTGTTGGTGAGCACAGTTCCCTTGTCACATGACAGAGATGTGAGTTCACTTCAGTTCAACAACCTGATTAATACCACAAAACTTTCTGGGCACTGATTTGGTATGAGAGTCCTTTCCCCACACTGATTCCAGAGGGCTTTGAAACCATTTCATGCAGGGTTATATCAACATTACTGTGAGCTGGGCTTATTTCAGTTTTCAGTTCCAGAGAAAATTTCCTCTCTTTTCCCTCTTTTTGCATAAAAGGAAAAATGTTAGCAGTTTATTCCCAGCTAGTGGCATTAAGTGCATACAAAAGTACATATGGAAGATTTTCTTCTAAGATCAGGTGATTAGCTTTTGGATAAGCCCAGTAAATGTTTTACTGGGGCTGTTACCGGTTTGGTTTTAGTGGTGTTGATCTCTCTATGCTTTAACTTGTATATGAACGGGTTCTGTGTACATAGTACATGCTGAGGCTCCCTGACTGGAGGTTTCTTGGTTGCACCAAGTTTTTGTTGTAACAATAATCTAGATTAAAAGTAGGGAGAGGGAAGAGCCAGACTGATGCTCAACCATTACTTGTTCTAAACAATATGTGATGTCAGTAAAACTGTGCTTTTATAGTAATGGTTGGACAAAGTGTCAAAGATTTGGGACAACAGGGGAGTGCAAAGGAATTACAAGAGCTGCCATAGTGAACTTTACTCCAAACAGAGTGATATATTTGAGAAATGGAAGCAAAAAATTAATTAAAGGTCATTTCTTGAGCTGAGTTGATTTTCATACCAGCAGACATACTGCATCTTTTTCTACTTGTGACTACATTCAAAGTGGAAAAGGCACCTTTGAAGACACCTCCTAAAGGCTGGCTGCTGCAAAAACTCATGCAGCACAGCTCTGATGAGCTGCTCAGATTCATAAAGCGGAAGGGACTGATCACTCAAAATTAAGTAATGAAACAAACACACACACACACCCCCCCACCCTTAACTGTAGTGGAAGGAAACAAAGGAGACCTAGAACTTATGTTTAGAATCCTGTAAAGGATACATTATGCAAAAAAACATTACTAGGGTGCATTAGCATAATATTTGAATGGTTATGGTATGTTTTTCTTTCTCCTGCTCTGGAAATAATTGGGACACAGATATAGGCAAACTGAGCATCTACACTTCACACATGAATAATGCAGGGCTTTTCTGCCTCCTTGCCTCACCACAAACTTAAAAAACCTGTAGTCTATACTCCTGTATTTACCCAGTGAAGTGATTTGTAAATAAATGAGCTTCATAAAAATAAATATTTCTTCATTTGTTTTTCAGCTGGGATACAGAGGGAATGAGGTTAAAAAACACAGAGCAAATCAATGTCTGGGTGATGTTTGTGGGACTCTAAGCTCCATCTCTCTGCCAGAGAGGCTTTTGCAGGCCTTCTCTGAATTTAGATTAGAGAATGAATCCTTGGAAAACCCCAGATGATAATTTTATGGAAAAAAATAATCTCTGGAGACACAGTTCTCAGAATTATTTTCAAGTTCTTACAGGAAGTTCCTTCTGTCACCAGAATGACTTTTTGTTCTACGTTTCTTTTTCTCATCTCAGTACCCCTACTGCAGTTCATTGAAACACTTAAAACCCCCACACTGTGGATCTTTAATGGGATGCACCCCTAGTTACCCCACTTCCTAAATTCCACGCATGCAGAGGTTGTCATTAACATTATATAACATTGCTTGCTTACGTGTAAATCCGCTGATAGCCAGAGAGGGAAATAGATTAAAAATCAGTCCCAACCCTCAAAGCCCAGAAGCCACCCAGCTACTGAAGTCACTCAAGAGGAGGAGTCATAAATTGCAGAAACTTGACTACAGCTTTACTTTCTACTTCCTAGTCACTCACTTCATTGGTGTCATCCAGTTGTGTTAGAAATCTAGCATAAGGGACCACTCAGTTTGCCACTTGTCTGTGGATATTACACATCACTTTTTCTCCCCTTCCACATGCTGAAATTGTGTTTCTTCATCTGTTTGATATACTGGGTGAAATCAGGTAAGAACCATTAGCTTACTTGCGATGTAGAATCTTGGCTTTAATCAAACATTAAAAAAATGAATATTCCTTCATTTAAATTGGCCAAAAGATTAAGATAAAATCTTATGAATTATGCCTAATCAAGCAGACGATTAGTAAAAATAATTCAATAACTTTGAAACTGAAACATACGTTTTCATTTTAAAGTAAATAGAACCAAGCCTGATACTTTATCTCTGGCTGTACTTTGCCCAGAGACCTGCTCAGGTATGTGCACTTTGTACAAAGTAGACGTAATCATGAAATACTCTTAGTATACTAGTGTGAGTTTATTGGTTGTTGCTGATTTGATAGGTGCTTAGATTCTCAAGTTAAGTGTAACATTTTTAAATAGTAAAATTTAGTTACAGAAAAGACTGTGCACTTAATAAATTTCACCTTTTCAACCACAGAAGATAATTAAAATGCTTACAAACGTGCACAGGAAAGTTAAAATTATACATTAACCTGCTTAAACTGTGTGTGTAACAGCCCAATGCCTACGTGTATGTTTTGATTGTACAGTAAGGAGTCAGTACTCCAACAAGAGTGCACAGAGGGCAGCTGGGTATTGCTTCCAGAGTTCAATGAGAAACAGGAGTTTGAAAAACCTCCCCCAATGACTCCTCGCTAAACAATTCAAAGTATTAAACCTATGAATCTATTTGTAGTACTTATCTAATTCCACAGTAAAGACATCATCATTTCATTTTTTTTCTCTATTTACTTTTGAAAGAATAACTTCTGTCATTTTACAGCCAAGAGTAAACGAGTTGCTCCTCTTTGACATTTGCCAGCTAGTAAATAGGTTTGTCAGTTAAAACAATTTCCTTGTGAGAGATTTCTCACTCCCATAGAACAGATTGTGTCTGGTTTATCTCACTGTTGTTCCACTGATTTTAGAAGAAGTAATTTTTATTTCTACCAATGAAATGATTAAAAAAAAATCAAAATATTTAAAGGGATACAGGTCATGAATCTTTTATATGTTAGATATGAAGGAGTGAATTTTAAGGATCAGTGATTAAACTTGGATTTAAAGACTGCATCAGGGAAAATTGAGAGTTTCATGTTGTACCTTTGAAACTATAATCAAGTTACTGGTTTTTATTTTCACTTTGTAGATGAAATTAGTGTAATGTAATTTGTATCCTAGTTTTATCATCATATATAAATATATGAAAACCAGAAACATGAATAACATGTTATTAACATTCAGTATCATGTCACGTGCCTGACATTTTACCAGGTTCTTGATTGTTATTTTCATTAAATTCAAGTCCACTTCAGCTGAACAGTTCTCAGTTTCAGAACTTCTTGAATAAGTCCAAGGGACAAAATGAGTTGCCTTCCTGTATCACTAGTGTAGTTAGTAAACTGTCCAGTAATCTCAGTAAAAGTTACTTATGTTATTCAGTGTTTAAATGAGGAAAACAATGATATTTATTTTGAAATATAATTCTATCTTTTTCTCCCTATAATAATTGCAGTTACTGTCATAACATGATAGGCATGAAACTTTTATCTGGTCGATTTGCAGCAGGGAGTTTTAGGCTATTTTTAACACTCCTTATCTTCAAGCCTGCTCCAGTTTGGGCTATTTCCATTATTTTTTTGTGATGTCCACTCCAGATGTGGCCAATCTAGTCCTTGTAGATACATGGTTTGGCATTAGAGGTGATTGATCTAATTCCCTAAATTAGTGAATTAGTGTCTTTAGTGCCTTTACAGAATCTTTACTGCACCATGAGTGCCATAATTCACATGGTTTAGCTTTGCTTAGACCTGAACTGTAGTACTGAACAATATTTCAGATACCTTGTAAGCCACCCACATGTGCCATTTGCAGCTTTATAAAGGGGTGCAGGCTTGCTGTCCACCTCAGACGTGGTGGATTTGGTTCTGCCTGTGAGCTGGTCTCTGGAAAAAGGAGAAGAGCTAGAACTGCTTCTCTTATGACTCAAAAAATCTGAGAAATTCAGGTTATTTTTTATATGATTTTAAAGGAACTAAGAATGTAGTATTTCTCTTCTCACTTTTGCTTTCTAGAAGATGACTTGTTTTGCAAAGTTTTTAATGACAGAAGAATTGAGAAAGGTGCCATCAAATACCAGACAGACAAAAGTCTGTGTAAAGTAATGTAGCCCACTAGAAGGTAAAGGATGGGCGAAAAACCTTGGCCAAAACCCAGCTAACACCATAGGCAAGGTGAAGAGACCATAGCAGAAGAATTGTGACAGGTGTTGGTGTTCTGCCCAGAGCCCTGAAGTGGTTTATCTACACAATGGGACCTCAGCAGCCAAAAGATATTTTTAAAGTGTGAACTTAGGATGTTGATAACCAGACAGGGGAGAAGGTTAGTCTTTTTATACTCCTTTGAACATCTTCATCCTCTTGTTGACCAGCTTAACCTGGTACACCCTAACTGCCCAAGTACAGACAAGTCCTACCATTAATCTTCTGCCATTATGTACACTGACCTTAATTCTTATCTTTACAACCTCAGAACAAGATCCTTTGTTTCTTCTTTCTCTGTTTCTTGGTAATGGTGCCGTTGTGGTGATCCAAAGCTAGGAAAGGGTTCTGGATCATCCCTGTATTGTCAGGCAGCTCTTTCTTATTGCTAGATCAAACAAATAAGGTCTGAGGATTGGCAGCACTGCCACCCTGGCCCAAAGAGGAAGAAACAACTACAACAGCCTTCCTGTTTATACAACACACACTTGTGAAGAAATCTGAGAACCTACTTTTGATGGTGAAGTAAAGGATCTTATTAATACTGACTATTAATTAGTACTTATAAGGAGAAAATACACTATTCAGGAAAAATCAGGATAATTTCACATGTGAAGGGCTCAGAGCAGTATAGTGGTATCTGCAGAGGCATTAGTTAAACTGTGGCTCCTTGTTCAGTGCATGTTTTGACACCTCATTCCAGAGGTCAAGAGTGAAGAAAATGGAAGTTCTCCACTTTCAGCAGAAAAATAAATGGAAAGAATAGTGAAGAGGTGGTATTTCAGGTAGTCCAACTCATCAAATGACTGTCTTAACATTTTCATCTTTTTCAGATGAGGAACAGAAATGTCCCGAATTTACAGATCTTAACATAGGCAATGCTTTGTCTGGAACAGAACTCCGTGTTCAGCTACTCCTATACACAAGGGAAAATCCAGATTGTTCTGAGAGACTCATTGAACACAATATTACTGCCTCTGAGTACCTGAATACAACCAAGAAAATTGTCTTTGTCATTCATGGCTTCAGGCCAACGGGATCTCCTCCAGCATGGCTGGGTGACATGAAGGAGCTTTTACTGTCTTCAGAGGATATTAATCTCATTATAGTTGATTGGAATCGCGGTGCTACCACGGTGAATTACATAACTGCTGTGGAAAACTGCAGAAAAGTTGCAGAAATACTGAAGAATTATGTTGACCAGATGCTGGTAAGGCAGAGCGTTGCATCTTATCTGCATAAGTGTAAAGAGCATGGTCTGAGTGGGAATGGATATTTAAAATATATTTATAGAGAAGTCCAGTGAACAATATCAAATCACATTTCTTTACAGAGGTATTACTAACTTTACCTGCAGTTATTATTGCACATCTTTAACTTCACCTGAGTTCTTATTTACCTTTCAGAGAAATGTGCCTGAAAGTGCATCTGATTTTTTGAACCAGCTGGAAGTTTTAGGCCTTCTGGAAAGAGTGAATGCACCAGTGGGGAGGCGAAGGGAGAGATGTTCAAATAGTATGCAGTGTTAACATTTTACAAAGGCATTGCTCTAGTCTTTTTACTATTAATCTACTATAAATAAAGATTTAAAATGAGAAATAAACCACTGGAAAAGATATAAATATTAATTCCAAAATGGTATAAATTTCTTGTCTCTAGAAGCATATTGCTGAAACCACAGTTGATGCCAGTAGTCATAACTGGGCTTTAAATGTATTGCTTGATCAAATGAACGAAACACGTTATGATGTTATTTATGCCATTGTCTGATTTATCACTTGGATTTTCATCTTTTCTCACCACTTATTTCTCAGCCATTCTCAGAAAATTTGAATGTTGTGCAGTAAAATAATATTCATGTGGAATTTGAGGAAAACATCCCACATTTTGTGAAAGGCTGAGGTGAAAGGAGAGAAAGCCTATCAGAATCGGTCCTCTGGGACTAGATAGACTGATAGCAGCTTGCAATTATGCCAGTAGATTTATTGTTATGGAATAAAAAAAAATTAAATAGGACTTTAAGGAGAGTCGCCAAGTTAATTGCTGTTTACAGATCTGCCTGGCAGACAGTGACAGCGTGTGTAAGTCCTGAAAGTGGTGGGAGGGGCGTCTGTAGTGTCCCACAGCTATTGCTTTCACACTTACAAGCTGTTGTGAGGCCTTGTTAATTCATTTCGAGACATATTAATATTTCAGATCCTGTGTGTCACTCCATCATTCTGCAGGGATTCCAACTAAGTCCTCTGACACTATTTTAGAGTTCTTCAGTAGGTTTTGGGTTGGGTTTTTTGGAATACTGCCTGCTTTGTAAAATGGGCACTTTAAGGTATGTGTTTGGCACCATTATTCAGCAATTGTGTGGCATAAGTATTTGTTAATGGTATTATGTTTTTAATTTAATTTCTTTTATTAGAAGAATAAAGCCGGGCAAGATTTTTTTTTCATCATTCATAGTTTTGCTTCATTTTTCTTATACCTGATAAATGTCTTTCTCTTCCCTTCCCTGTTCCCCTTTTAACTAGTGTGAAATTTCAGGAGAAATGTGACTCAAGCTTCCTTTTTATATTTTTCTAGTTAAAGAATTTCATAATTACTACACTTTAACTAATATAGAATTGCAAACTGAAAGGAACTTCATAATTTCCATTTGGTTTTAGAGCTAGAAAGTTAGAAATATAACTGACAGTACTGATAAAAAGTGAAAACTAAATCAGCCTATGATTTCTGTTCAGTTAATTCTGTGTGTGACTGTGGCTTTGGTGGTTTTTTTCCCTGATAGGTGGATGGAGCTTGTCTGGACTCTATGTATATGATTGGAGTTAGCCTTGGGGCTCATATAGCTGGTTTTGTTGGCCAAAAATATAATGGCAAACTTGGCAGAATTACAGGTAAGGCTTTTAATCCCATGCACGTATTCTGTTGTACCTTGTATTGTTGTCAGAGCACTGAGACATCAATAAATGAGAACTGAATATTTATTGACATACATGAGGAAAAATATAGCCTTGATAGCAGTTCAGGAAATTGGGAAAGTCTGCCTTCAGGACATAAATTACAGATTAAATTTTCCAACCTGGTTACCTCTAGTCTCTCAAATGAAAATTGAGTGCGACATCTAAATGCCACTTAAGTTAAATGATATGCTGCTACCTGAGTGTCTGACTAGCTGTATTCTGGTGGTGAGAGCAGTTATACTGTGCATTTTGGTTTTATGAAGTGTATAATAGGTACAGTATTTTCTGGGGAAAAGGACAAAATTAATTCTCCTGATTCGATCCCCAATGCTGTTGGCTTACATTCATCTGAATAAATGGGAGATGAGCACATCTAGTTAGGGAGAGCGAGAAATATATATATACGAGTTGATCAGCCTTGTGGTAGGAATCTTCACTTTTCCTAGCAAGGTGAAGAGAAAAATTGTGATTTTTTTATATTTATGCCAGGAAAATGGAGAATAATCACTGCTGAATAATGCTCAGATGTTTGTCTTTTATATATCTGTAGAAGGAGCCCAGGATTTATAATGCTGGTGTTGTTTTTATTTAGGTCTGGATCCAGCAGGCCCTTCATTCACTCGAGAGCCCCCAGAGCAGAGACTGGATCCTAGTGATGCACAGTTTGTGGACGTAATCCATTCAGATATTGATGGTAATGACGTTGCCTTGACTTGCCTATTTCAGCTAGAGGAGAGGCAGGAGAGCAAAAGAGAAGGGATAAGCTACCTCAGTAACATCCACATAGTGCTGCAGGAGCATATTTTGTGTGACCATGAACATTCTTTCGCTGTGCAAGTGTGTATGAACGCAGAGCTTGCAAGCCCATGGTTATCACTGAATTAATCCCTTCTGAGACAGCCAGGCTCTGCTGTATCAGCGTAGCACACCACAGGGCCACTGCTTAAAATTCTAGATCATGTTACTGTAAGGTTAAAAAGAAGAACATTGTAAAGTCTGCTTCATCTATGCTTCAATCTCTGGTTTCATTTTTTCCTCAAAACCATAAGTAAACCTTTCACACCACAATTGTCCCATTATTTGCATAGTTTCATATCAGTTTCTTTAATAATATTAAAAATTAAGCATTTTACTATACAAATTTATATGTGAGGCTGTAAAATACCAATTTTTGTAATGTTCCCATTATGCAAAAAAAGATAATGTGTGGTAAAAAGGAAGGTAGGTCAGATTGAATTAACTCTTACTCATGGAATGTTGCTTACTTTTATAGGACAGATACAGATTTTCCTACTTGGATTTACTGCTAATATTAGTGTACTTCAGAATTCAATGTCCTGCAAAAAATGGAAAATTTAACTCTAATGAAAATTGCTTTGGGAAAGAATTTTGGTTGCTGGAGAGAATATGAATTTCATAAATTTACTTATGTAAATAATATCTCAGTTACAACTGTTTCTGTTGTTTCCCTTTTGCAGCAGGAGGAATCTTACACAATTTTGTATATATTTGTGTACAGCATTTTACGTATGTATCATTTTCTTAAAAAGAAAAAACCCTTGAATTTTACCTCATAGTATGACTTTGATTTACAGTATAAAAAGAATGGTATAGTTGCAAAATTTTTCTTTAAGACCTCTATGATTTTTGGAGTGAATGTGATGATAAATAATTGCCTTCATAATTCTGTTTATCGAGTTTTTTTCATTCATGATGTTTTTACTTTAGTACTAGGTTTCAAGAAGCCTTTAGGAACCATTGATTTCTATCCAAATGGAGGAATGGATCAGCCTGGTTGTCCAAAAACATTATTCAGTGGTAAATAAAAATGTGTTTATTTAATGAGAAAAAAAGTTTGAGATCAAATCAAAAAAGGTTAAATTGAATTGAATGTACACTGCACTTAGTCAGTAATATGGGTGCTGAGACTGTATTCTTTCTTTTCCATCCTTATGCAGCAAAAGAAAATTAATAAAAACATTTGAAAATAATCTCACTATAACATACATATCCCATCATATCATTAATACATGGCATGACGGAATTATGTTATTGTATTATATATACAACCTGAATATACTGATCATTATTTTTCCATGGTTATATAGGTCCAGGCATGGGGGAAGGTGTTTGTGTCCCAGTGGTGTGGGCAGGATCCCTTGCCTATGACATGGAAGGCAAGGCTTCCAAACCCCACTGTGTTTTATGTTCCTCCTGGCTGGCAGTGGTGAACTAGGTTTTGGTTTTGGACATGTCGTTTAGGCTCTAGGATGAAAACAGTTTTATGAAATGATCTTTTGATGCAGAATTTTGCTTATTTCAACCTTCATGAATCTTAGGCAAGGTTGCTGGTGATTATTTTTGTTTATTTTTTTGGATGTTTGTCTGTATTACTAATCTGCACAGTTCTGCTACCAGTTCGAGCTGCTGCAAAGGCATAAGGCTTCCACTTGTGTGTCTGTGAGTGTGGGAGAATCCCTTACCCCAGTATCATCTTCATCTCTACAATTCCTATAGTTTGCTCTGTTAGGAAAGGAAGGAATTTATTTTCCCAGACAATTAGAGAGAAGAATCTCTGAAGTGTTCCTCATGGAAATTTTTTTTTTTAAAT
>VYZT01028262.1:9427-43906 GCA_013400735.1 Pomatostomus ruficeps | reverse complement strand
AATTACTCAGCACTGTTTGTCACAGTCAATCAGATCGGACCAGCATGAATGCAGTCATGACCTAGACCTGCCTCTCCAGCAAAGCATTATTATTGGTTGTCATCTTCGTCTTCAGCGTCTCCGTGCATGTCTCTAAGTTGGAAGTGTACTAAGAAAACTTCCTAGCAATTATTTCTCTCTCGTTTCTCTCCTTGATGGGCCTCTCCAATCATCTGATGCATGCTTTCCTCCCTTTTGTCTTTCTGTCTGTGTTCCTGCTGATAAGTACTGTGACTTTCTGCTAACGAGTTAAGTAGCAAAAAGCCACTTGGGAGTCTCTAAAGTCATCCCTTCTCTGTTTTTCATTTAGCATGAACCAGAGAAGGCTGCTGGTTGGGAGCTAAAGGAAGAGAGGAGAGAGACCTCAGTCTTAGTAAGTCCAGTTCTCTGTGCATCTCCTTTACAATGTTTTCTATAGCAAATGCAACCTAGTATGAGTATTTTGTAGTAAACTGCTTACCAAGATTAAAAGACACAGATTAAAAAATGTGTTGCTCAAATTAGTGTAAAACAAGTTCTGTGATTTACTTTTGTATGGCTGGAATTAAGATGTTGAAGAAGAGAAGCACCTGAATCTGGTGACTGAAGTGTGCTGGCCCCTGTATACTGCTACTTGTTTTCACTCTTGCTTTTCATCTTAAGCTTTGCTTGAGATCTGCAGGAAAGCAAGGGCAAGCACATCTCTGCTCTCTGCCTTCCCTACAAGGAAAAAAGTATCCAACTGTGCTGCACCTTTGAACTGCCACATTCTCTCCTCTTTTTTGTTTTTTTTTTTTTTTTTTCCCAATGCACATAAAAGAAAGATACTCCATCAGCATTATCAAAGAAAGAAGCAAAATGCATAGAGGCATAGGTTTCAGGAGACTGAGATGTCACATTGATGCAGCTTCAGACAGATGAATAGATGAGGAGCTGTCTAGTGCTGTTCCACAGATACAATTGTCCCACATGCAGGTGTGTGAGGGAGACTAAAGGACATAATTTCATGCAGGCCATGTCAGCAGAGGTTCTTACACTGATGCTATCAGTGGTTAGTGAGGAAGAGAAAGAGTTCATGACAAGAATGTGTGTGTGAACAAGACTTTAAATTTCAGTAAGGGGAAGATGTTGAATGTATGTTATTGTGATAACTGTTACTAAGCAAAATGCCTGCGTTGGTACTTGCAGCTGTTGATAATAATGGAGGAATAAAAGACCCTCTGACCACAAAAAATCCCAGCAGCAACTTTGTCACATTAGTACAGTAATTCCAGTATTGTTTTTAAAATAGTTGTTCAAAGCAATCAGTAAACAATGGATTATTAAACACAAAATACTTTATAATTGTTTTTCCAAGAAGTAGCTACATACTACAGAATTTATAATATATACTATCTTCTATGACAGTATAAGGACCCTGAAGTTTAGACAGGTTCCAAAATTCTTTGCAAGAATGAGTAAACATTTACCTTGCACAGGCCACTGGTGAAGGTTCTTTCACTTGCCCTTAAAACTATCTTTTCTCAGCTAGGCAAAATTAGAAATTCAGCACTCTGTTTGGAAAACATGGATAAAGGTATTGAGATATGGGGCACAACAAAGAGTATTTCAGCTGTCTGACTTCAGGGATAAAGAACTGGCTTGCTTTGTAGTTTGTCAGATCCTTAAATCCTTTGAAAAGGTTTAAGGATAAAAACCTACAGTTAGCTAGGAAATAATGCACATTAGATATAATAGAATAAAATTACAAATAGATGAAGTAAGAAAATGTATTACTAAGATTATACTTAATAAGTATCCTTCTTAGCTGATTTAACATCTCAGCTCTCTGTCAGACTTGCTGATTTGCCTTTACAATGTACCCCAAGGCTGGTATACTCTGCCAAAATCTGAAAGGTATATATTTTTTCTCACTAGTGAAGGTGGTTACCAGAGCCATCCAGTGCAACTGATGTGCACAATCTGTTTCTTTGGTAGTTCAGAAAAGAGTAATTGTCTCTTCCTGTTCACTCTTTATTGTCAGTAAGGAAGTGATGTAGGGGATCAATCGTTTTACCTTTCCTTTAAGGTTACCAATTGCTTATCTTAATTGGAAAATTCCTGTCTTCAGCTCTAATCTGTCTATTCTTGCAATCTAGGACACAATAACAAAGCGTTATAAATCTTACAACAATTCAGTAGATGCACATCATTAAATTTTTGTTTAATCAGACTTTTAACACCAACTTATGCGTTCTAATTACAAATGAAGGATGAAACCCTGTTTTGGATTGGTTTGTTTGGTAACATCCACATGTTTACTGTTAAATAAGGTAGGGTCCTTTCATACTTACCTTAGAAGGCAAAGATAGATAATCTGGGTGAAACCAGAAGAACTCCAAAATTCTGTCATTGACTCAGTCTCATGTTGACCATTTGCACCAACTCTTTTGACATTTCTTTTGTCTGAGTCAGGGAAAAAGAAAATGTTGGTACATTTTCGCTTAAATATTCTTATAATTTTTCACTAGGAAATGCATGGTCAGGAAGTCAATGTGTCATGCAAAACAACTAAAATAATTCAAAACTTCAAAGGCCTGAATACATGTTTTCTTTAATCTAAGAATTGAGTTTAATTACATTGCTGCAAAACAGGTTTTAATCAAAAAATTTTTTCTCTGCTATGTAGCTGACAGGTTATGATAGGAGCATTGCCAGTTCTGCTGCAACTTTTCCTCTCATTAAAAATGGTTTCAGAACATGTGCTGATATCCACAGAGAACACACGGAACTCAGTGATTCTCCACGTGGTTGAATGCACTACAGAACCGAAGCCTCAGTGGGGCTTAAGAACTGGCAAATTCTGTTTCTCACTGTTTGACTATCCTCAAGTTTGGAGATTGTAGGGGTGGACATGCTTCTCTTGTTGGTGGAAAACTTCATGGTATAGACACTATTTGTGAAACTCAAGGGAACTTTAGAGACTGGCGAAGTCCGTGGAAGTGTTAAGTATACATGGAATGGCACAGCCAGGCCATCAGCTTGGTAGATTTGTCAAAATCTTGAACTCTACAAGATTCACTTATCCATATAAACTAGCAACTAAACAGTAATCCCTTATGTGCTCTAACATTTTCCTTAAATGTTCTGTGCTCCTACATGATTTGCATCTCACACTGGCGATTCTCCTACTTAGAGATGGCTATCAAGTTCAGTCAAAGATGACTTCTACAAATAAAATTCCATAAGGGAATAAGGTTAATACCTCTTAAACAAAACAATTTTCCTAGTGCTATACGTTTATTACTTGACTGAACTAATAGTTCTGCTCTTAAATTAATTGTTAATAAAGCTATGATTAATTTAAACTTTGCCCACATTGGGCTGGGGAAGATGGCAGATATTAGTGACTCTGAAAAGTTTGGCTAATGTTGAGGAGAAGGCAAAGAAAAAGACAAGTCAGGTTGTTGGGTCTGATTCTACTGCAGCTGATTGCATCTGGCAGTCCATCTCCATCTGACTTGCTAGCTGTCTGAGTACAGTACAGGGCTGCATCTTTTTGCATCCAGTAAATCTGAGTGGATTTAATAAATCCAAATATTATCAGCTTTCTTTTTCCTACTTTCCTGACTTTTCTCTGGTAGGAACAGACTTCTCTCCATGCTGCTGAATCATTATTATTGTTATCACCTGCTATTTTAATCACAGACAATATACCTGGTGTTGAACAAGACTAAAATAAGCTCCTTTACAATGAATTTATGATCAAAAATAGAGAAGTTTTGTCTACAGCATAATCATTCTTGGGAGAGTGACTATACTTCAGCCATCTGGAAGAAAGATTTTTTAAAAAAGAAGACTAGCAACCACCTGTCGAACTTTTTCCAAGCCTTGCAGAAAGTTTAGTTTTCTAACTGTGCTTTTGGCACACCTTGGGGAATTTTAGTGCTACGGACAAGTACATTGGCTTACCCAGGTTAGTTTCAAATGTTCTAAGGAATTAGCTGCTAACCTAATCAGGTGCCCCACCTGAGTTAGTCACTCTGCTGAGAAGCAGCGGATTAAAGCTTGTACAGGAATGGGTTGCACTTACAGAAGGAAATGCTCAAGTCAGTTAACAGCACAAAACCATTGTTTTATTATTATACACACAACTTCTTCCCTTCTTTAGATGTTAGCAGGAATATTGGCAGCACCTGAGATTCAGCAAAACCCTATGATAAGCTGAGACAAATGAAAGGCTCATCTCAAAAAACCAAAAACCCATGAGAATCACTGGTTACCTTAGAGTAGCCACTTTGGTGTGTGTAGATGTGCTGAGATGGTGGTCACCCTCCAGCTCTTCATTGAGCCAGCAGCATAGAGAAGAAAAGATATTAGCTGAATAAGTTTGTGGCCACAGTAAATCTAACAATAGGGCACTAATTCCACATCAAAAACTTTTTGGCTATAGGATTTAAAGCACTGAGCTGGGATAATCTCACTCCAGCAATTTAAACGAGGTAAAAGAATTTGGATGTATTAATTTCGTACTGCTGGAGTTTCTGCCAAATTACATACTGTCTGCCTGCTTCATTCAAACTTTTGCTCTAAACTAGCAGCTGATCTCCCTCAGCCTAATACAACTTTCACAAAAAATACATGCATAAACTCTGTATAAAGTAGCCAGTCTAATTCAACAGCAAAGCAGTCATGTATGTGTGCATATCTAGATAGGACCTGCAGCACTCTGTGCTCCAGAGGGCAGAATGTCTGATGTGGTGAGTACAGAACCTTACATTTAGTGCGGGAAGTAAATGCGAGGGAAAGTTTCCCCTTGGCCAGGAAGCAGCCTCATGAATTCTCACCTTGATCTAAGCTACATATAATATTAAATGCATAGGAATAGCCTGTTCCCGTGGTTATGGGAAGTGGGTTCCTTTGCCTCTGCTCTGTTCTTATTCCCCAGTTCACCTGTGATAGTGTGGCTGAAGCCAATCCAGGCCTACAAAGTCTGCTCCTGCTTTTGTCCTTGCTGTTTCGTTAAGCTTTTAAACCCATGCGTGTATCAAGTGCACATTACCTGCATAGGAAGCCTGAAATAAAACTAGAAGAATGATAAAGTTTTGGTCTGGTATTTATACCAAGTAAATAATTTTGGTTTCTTTTAAAATAATTTTTCTTTATGTTAGAGGGAAAAGATTTTCCCTCTTTACTTTACTCAAAGTGCTTTGGATAGAACAAGACATAGGAAAAAAAAAGAAAAGAACAATATAACCAAGTGTAGCAAGGAACTAGATCAAGGTGGATTGCAACATCCAACTCAAGATTTTTACAGCACACATTTACATCCTTTGTAACTCTTCTCTTTAAATCTTCTCAGTTGAGTATTTATAGTTATACATGCAAAACCTGTCAAAACTGTAGCTAGATAGGTGAATATTATTGGTTTATGCTTCGTGTTTTAGGCTGGGCTGTTATGTTTTAAACATTTCCTTCTGCATTCACGTTGTATTTCTGGCATATAGTTCTGCTGTTCCTTACCACAAAAATTGAGACCTTGCCTCTGAGTGCTTCAGGTCTTTCAGACAGGTGTTGTTTGCCCAACAGCTTAATTACACTCTTCCATGGAGTGAGTACGCAGCAGACACTCTGCATTTATGATTTAACCTTTCAAAGACAAGCAATAGTAAATGACATGACACATACAGACAGTTTGCACAAAATCTTAAACCCAGTGTTCTGTCCCTATATAAATGAAAAATTCAAATCTGGATACAACAATAAACCCTATACAGATTTCATACCTTAATTTTTTCATTAATTCCAAAATGTTTTTTGAGTCAGGCCAGTCCTGAATCCCTTTTTCAACACAGCATTTTTGGGACCATTAAGTCTCTGTATTAATCTCTCTGTTCTAAGTTAACTTGCTCTGCACTAGCTGCTTCCTGATTTTAAAAGTCTTTCCCTATCAGAAGGATATATTCCTCTCATCTTCTCACTAGGCAAGGGCTTCCAGTCTTGTTACGTGAGTTTCACACCCAATGCTTGTGTTTCCTACAGGAAGGTTTGTAGTCTACAATTCTTTCTCTCACAGAAAAATTAGATGAATTATGTTCCTCACTTCAACCAGTTATTGTTACACTGAGTGTGCATTTCAGTAGGAGATGACTGATATTCAAAGTGCTGTATTTTCCAATGTATGATACAGCACAGATAGTGTATGGTAGATCCTACTTACACTGATATGTTTGATGATAGAGTAATTTCACAGTAAAATTAGAACTCATAAGATGCAGATAGACAGGCTTCCCATCGTGTCACAATTTTGTTTTACAATGGGAAGACTCGCTCGAGAGGCGATGCTCATGGGTTCTAATACATTTAACATCACCTTGGTGATGAAGCTAAACATCAATTTGAATTAACAGTTTGAAGATGGTTAGAAAGAGGGAATAGGGCTTATGTGGCTTCCCTCAAGTCACCAAGGCAGAGTGGAAAAACACTGGTGTAGAATCATCTTCTGAGCCCCATTCTTCTGTTTCAGCTACCGTGGCTCTTTATCTGCTACTCCAGGAGCAGTTTAGCAAATTTAGGTCAGGCTGTTTTTCCAGTTAAACACAGCAACCCATTAGCGGAATTAATATATCATTCCAGCTTGCATTTTAACAAGGTTTCTATTGGAAACATGGAGCTGGGTGAACACAATAAAGTTACTGCAGCAGTGGATGAGACGGTGATTTTTTAAAATAATACTTTACATTTTGCTGTTTTATTTCAAGAAAGGCATAACAAAAAGAGCTGCTCATGTCTTATGCAAGAGCAGAATATAAGCAGAAAGTATTTGCTTGTATCACTATATAAAAAAAGACTGAAAAACTAAAACCAAATAAAGACTGAAAATAGTAGATAATAGGCTTTTCAAAAAAATGACAAGAAGAAAATTGTACCAAAGTGAATACACCAAAAACTTGCCCCTTAAAAATGTCTTTGTCATTGCAATTTACCTGTTGGCTTGTTATGCAGGACCTGAAGGACACTTGTTATACAATGCTAAGCAGGTTTTCAAGTATCTTCTTTGTTGTTTTTCCAGAGGCTGTTCACAAAAAATAAAGTGATTTTACTCAGAATTCTATTTTGGTGCCTTCTAAAATAAGGAGGGGCATACAAAACCACTGAAGATTCAGATCTTTGATGTTGGTTTAAAACTTTCACTTTAGCTGGTGATTGCTTGCTTTTCAACTCAGTTGATTCTGTGGTGAAATATAAGAGCGATTTTTCCATACAAAGTGGAGTTTTCTCTAATATATTTATTTTTGTACCCGAGGTGATACAGCATGCCTTGCTAATGTTTAACCCAGAGCTGAGCTTAGTATCAGGTACTGCTTCTCACCAATTTCTTCATGAAATTATTGATATAATTTTACCAGAATTCAAACACCCTTTCTTTATGATCTTATAGGTGTCACCTACAGAGTCTTTATCATCCACATAGAACAAAGACTTGTGGCAAGGCAGTGTGTTTGAATTCTGGTAGAGTCTGCCCTCTCCTCCTTGCCTGGGTTCCCCAAAGCTTGGGTGTGTTCTAGTGTGTGTTCACTTCTTACAGTCAGGAGCTGAAGGCCTTGGTGAGAAATACAGTGCCAACCACTTGACAGTACACTGTCTTTATAGATACTTTTCGCTTTAACTCCATGGTAGCTTGGATGGTTGGGGACAGAGAATTCTCCATTTCCACTTAAGACATAGTTAATTAAAATACTGACTTTTTTTTGGCAGATATTGTTGACTATGAGCAACGCACTCATATTTCTTCCTGGCAAGCAAGTCCTTATTCTTTTAACTGTCTTGTTGCTGTTACTGTTCTTACCATCATCACTAGGCTTCTGCTTTTGAAATGATGCTTATATGGATTAATGGATTGTTTATAACAAGACCATGGAAGCCATGTGTGTGTGATGGTTCATTCAGTGACTGAAAAAGGCAATGGAGTCTAATTATCTGAACTTGACAGTATTTTACGTGTCAGTGAAGAGTAAGCTTAACTATTACCAAAATTGTTATTATGCTGTTGTCGCTGTTGTAACTGCAACCGTTATTAAGGGCCAGCGTGAAGCAGAGACATACCCGTGGCCTCTGAGTAAAAAATCAGCACTGCGCCTAAAAAAACTTTGCTTGATGCAATTTAAATCAGATTTCCACAGGAGCTTCACCTGCACATTTTTAAATGCCAAGAGGCTTAAAATATCTCAGTGCATGGAGTTTCACAGCATCCCAGTCAGAGAGCTCCTCCAAGATGGGTGACAGAAAAGTCCTACATCTGCAAATGGCAATATTCCTGCTTTACTGAATGACAAACCTGCATTCAAACAATGATTTAGTCAAATATGGTGGCAGAAGATACCTGCAGCAAAGGTACTGACAGAACTCAGAACACCTGCATTCTGTTCTATATTTTATCTGTCCAAAGATTTCCTCATTTCTGTAGAGGCAGCATTATGGAAATACTGATGATTGTTATTGTCCTGCTTTGATAACATAAAATACCGTGACACTTGTTAGCAATAGCTCCATAATAGGTTCTGTTCAGTACTTGTTATCAAGTAGAGAACAAACATGTTTACATGGGAAAAGGAGAATGGAAGTATTTGGCCTTGATGAATTTGATTCCTGCTACTCTTTTCCCAGTTCTGAAAATCTATAGTCACACAGTAATAACAGTAACAGCACTGGGGCAGGGCATTGATTGCAGATGAGAAAATACAGCGTTAGTGCTACCCTCAGCAGGTAAGAGAGCTTTTGGTGATAACTTTTTGTAGATTGAGCACTGGGAGTAACTTACGTGCTGCTGCATTTGGTAATCAGAACATTTAAAACATGCATGATGTGCTTGAAACAAACGTGTAATTGGATGACCTGTATCTCATTAAAATATGCTCACATGATGCAAATCCATAAAACAAATTTTAAGGGGACATTTTAGGGGACACATCCTGATGGGAAAAGCTATAGATATTAATTTATTTTAGAACAAATAAATGAGGTCTCCTGCATCTTAGTGTGGCTTATTTAGCTCAGCACTTCAACTGGTTGTTTGCTATGTCATGCTGATCTAGGACTGTTCTCTTATCAATTTTAAAGCTTTTGACATCCTGCATTCAAGATCACTTCAGATTAGTAGGAATTCCAGACCCTAAACTTTTGATTATTTGTGACATCTTTGTTCATTTGATCCAAAAGCATGTACCACTGGATCATTTTATTTAAATTACAAAAATCAGTACTTCTCCATAATTTTTGATGTCTTTTTCATCTCCCATCCTGGTCCTAGAAATACACACAAAGCACACACGTAACGAGTAGGACTTGCAGATACACATCTGCAGTAACACGATCCGATATCACAAACTGTAACAGGAGCAGAGCAGCAACGCTCATGTCCCTAAGTGGATGTGGCATTGTTTAAGCCTCAGGCACACAAATTAAAGCACCTACTAGCTGGCGTAATTTGCTTGGTCAAATATCAAGACAATTCTTCCACTAGCTCCATCCTAAGGAAAAAAAATTCCAAACTTTAAAACCTGCCTCTACTTTCTTCCATTCCATGTATCCTGGAACAGATTCGAATGCTGTGGAATACTTGCTGTTATTGGAAATAAGCTGGCCGTGGAAAATAAACAAAGTATAAAACTAACAAGTCACAGAGAACATGGCAAAATTTAGGCAGAGGGCTTCTCCTTCACTGCTCAGAAAAGAAGGTCCTTGCGGATAAAAAGGGAAAAAAAAATTCCAAGTAAACTTTGTCAAAAGTTACTGGTGTAAAAAAATGCTGTAGGGCCTTTAAAGCAGCTTTCTTATTGCAGTACAATTAGATAACTAACATGGCAGTGGAAATTCAATGAGATTTGGTACTTAACTCCCTTAACTTGGCATTTCCTCAAGCATCTGCTATTTCCACTACCCAGGAATTACAGGTTTTCTAATCACAAACCTAATTTACCACAGCGTGATTATTCTGGTTTCCTCTTATTCAGTTATTTTTTTGAACTGCAAAACATGGTCTTATTGCTGGCCAGAACCATCCACCGGTGTGATACAAATATTTGCTCCTGTTGGCTTACACATTTGCTACTTGGCTACATTGCTTATTCTCTCAGCTACACACAGAACAAGAGACTCTGGCAAATATCCCCTAGAAGAGGTTGATTAGTTAAAATGTAAGGATCCTGTCTTCATTAGCTACTACCACTAATTCCTGTCATGTCAATATTATTGATATTTGACCTCTCAAACAAGAGAAGTGTGATGAGCTGTGCAGCTGTTCCAGCTGATGTGGACACTCATGTGCAGTCAATAAAACCCATGGTAGGACCCTTCAAGGATCTCCTTGTAATGTTGGGTAAAACATCTATTTTCTGTATCAGGTAAAGGCCGGGAGGACACTCCAGCGAGACACCAGTGTTATGACTGATTGGTTCTCAGGGAAGAAGTGTAGTAAAATAAAGTCAAGGGGAGCCTTAAGTTTCTTACCAAGTTTCTTCTCTGTGTTTTTCCAGTTAAGTTGTGACTGAACAACTTAAGTTGTGAAGGAATTTTCTTTGTAAACACCCAAGGCCAGTCCTTTAAATGTATTTGAACAACCAAAACAGAAGTCAGACTACAGATGCACAGGGCACAAATGGTCCAGAAAAACTGAGTAAAAAACTGCTGAAATGATTCAGCAATTGTGCTGTTATGGACAATGCCTTTTCTTGTTGTTTTCTCCCTTGTGCATACTGATAGTTTTGCTCTCAGGCATATTTTTTTCAATGTGACCACAGCTGAGCAACTGAAACACTTGACAAAGTGTTCTTGTACTTTTATTGCAATGTGTTCTTCATCAGAAGATGGGGAGACTGCTTCAAGAGGCTGTTTTGCCACATTTGAAATTGTAAAGTATATTCTAGAAAAAGTCAGGTGATGTGACAAGGGCTGAAACTAGGTGAAGGGATTTCCTGGGCTCATCCAGCAGGTAAGGAGTGGAGGTAGGAATTGCACTCCTGCTCTCTGGCCCCATCCACAAGCAAGCTCAGCATCCCATCCCATCACCCAGCACACTGGACTAGAAAGAAGGAGATGAAAGTTTCATGAGAAACCTGAGAGACACAAGACCTGTCAGTGGGAACTCTTTTCAGTTTACTAGCTCTCAAAATCCAAGGTCCCTGTGTCTCCTCACATGACTCCTCAACATTCTGAGGGAAGGCCAGTTTCCCAGCTCTGCCACTTTTCCTTAGTACTGAAGCCATGTCATCTCTCAGCAATTATATTTTTTGTCCTCTACCACACAGAAATCAGCAAAGTGTCCTTCTGTGGGACATGTCTAAGTGTCCATTGGGAAACTATAAAGAACTGAATAAATTCATTTCAAATATGCTGAGCCTGACTGACATGAACTCAGACCAACTTTTGCCTCCAGTCTCCTCACAGACATATACCAAAATAAAATAGACGATATGTGTAACATCCTAAACTCACTTCACTGTGAGATGACTATAAAATGAACTGGAAAAAAGATGTATGGCTCTGGTCTACTTACAATAAGAATGTGAGAGGCTCATCTTGAACTACTTTTTCAAAATTCATTTCAGAGACACCCGTCACACAGAGTTGTAAGACAACAAGAGCAGCTTTTCAATGAAATGATGGCCTTCAGTTTGTGAAGAGGTGATATGAAAGCTCTGAGTCACAGAGGGGACACCTCCCTGTGAGTCAATGTTTCAAGCTTAGAAAAGACATCAGAAGTGCTTGTGTTGTAAAGTTGTTTTTTGTAGAAAGTTGAGAAATTATGTTCAAAATGCAAAAAAATTCTAAAATAGGTACAGAAAAAAAAAAGATAAATTCATGGAATACAGTTAAGAAAAAGTTACATTTCAGGGAAACAGAACATGATAAAATAGAAATTCCAGCATATGGTTTTTCCTCTATTGCGTTACTGATACATATGGGTCACAATCCAGAGCTCTCCATACTGTCCAGAAATGATGGCCCAAGATTCAAATAAGTTCGAAGTCTTGTCAAGCCTAGGACGGACTGAAACACATTGTTAAAATTTCACTGCACCACTTTGAGATGTTGAGTAAACTGCTGCTATTTATCAACGTATTCCTAAGTTATTTATCTTCTAAAAGGCAAACTGTGATATATAGGAGCAGAACCTGCCTCCTTTTTCTCCTCTATGTAGAGATTAGCACAATATACACCTCATTCTTCAAAACTGGATGTTTGGAAGTTTTCCTAATATAAAAGTTTTAATATATATAACTTTTAATATTAAAACACAGAGTATATTGATGGTAATTCTTTTGCCTCCTTCCTAAGTAACAGTACTTAGTCCTGAAACATGAAAAAATCCAAGCAATCTAACCCAAAACAGTTCACTTCCAGCTTCTCTTGAAACTCAAAGATATCTGAAACACATTTTGGGGTCCAAATAATCTCTCTTTGTGACCAGCTTGGGGTTAATTTTTTATCTTTTTTCTCTTTTCTAACCTTAACTACTGGTTTATAAACATACAGTTGACATAACATTATGGATGGAAGATGCATTGGATAAATTAATCAATATTTAATCTATCTCTACTCTTTTGGGTTTATCTTCATTAAAGTAATATCTTTTTTTTTGATGTGTGGTCAGGGAACTCTTTGATGAAAGTCAATTTGATAAGCCAAGTTTCCCCAAATAAACCCCAGCTGAATTCACTTTTCTCCCTGAAAGCAGATTTTGCTCCTTGTCATGATATCGAAGGCGGAAATGTTGATAAAGATTCCCAGGGAAATCTTCCAAACATTCTTCATAATATCATGTGTGATATAGTGACAAGCTATACGTTTCTCTGGCACTGAGATTGAAAATGGAAATGTTAAGTATAAATCTTTGTGGAAGTTTCAGTAATTTTTAATAATTTGTTCTTTTGTGGCATTCATATGTGAATGATATATTTGTCCTAGAGCAATGCGAATTCATTTCCCCACATCTATAATATCTGCAGTAAGCTAAATTAAAAATACATTTGTACTTGTACAGTTAAATGATCATATTTAATGAAATGTCGGAGATGAATCTCAGCAAATAGTCAGGAAATTATTTCAGAAAGAGCAGCATTTCATTACTGGCAGTCAGGGAAAAGCAAAGAGATTAAACAAATGGTTTACTACTCCAAGATATCGGAGGAGGTGGGGGCAGTCCTGTTCAGGAGGTGACTGTGCATGTGAGACCTCCGCGGGGATTTTTACCTGCGAGCACGGAAACATTTACACGGCACGGGGCTGGCAGGGCCAATGCTGGGGCTGAGAAAGAGCTGTTGGTACCTGGGCCTGGAAAGGCTGCAGGTGTTGTGTGGGTGCTGCGTTTGGCTTCTGGGAAGCGCAGAGTCTGCACAGCATTCAGCATTTCCAGACAGCTGCTGCCATGGGTGCCGCTCCAAGGGAGCCCCGGGGGCTGGAGAGAAACCCCTGGGCTGGGTGAGCAGGGATAGGGAGCTACGGGACCAGTGGAGTTAAAGCAGGTCTGACAAGGTCAAGAGGAAAGGGGAGCGGGAGAGGGACTGCTCAGGGGCAAAAGAAGATCAGGAAATTGTTTTTGCTGTTAACATTATGGCAATCAGAAGCTGTTGAAAGGTAGAGAGTGGGACCCGATTTGTAAAACCATCTAGCAACTTAATTTCCATGAGTCTTGGGATGGTGCTGAACCCTTGGAGCTATCAGCATCTTTCACTAATCTTGCAGCTTTAAAGGATTCCAGCCCGTCAAGGAAACCTCTGTGGCTGGAAGCACAGTTGCCTTTGGCTCCCTGTTAATCCATGGGAAGACGCTCACAGCAGAGACTCACATCTCAGGCAGGCTGACCTGGCGTCTGTGGGCTTCCTTTCCGTCTGCTGCCTGCAAGGAGCACCAGTGGGGCACCTGGATTAGCTGCACTTAGCCTGGCTGTGCTGTGCACCCAGCACTCTGCCCCTCTACCTGTCTGTGTAAGCTGGGACACTTCCCATGCTTCTCACCCACCTCTCATTTCTCATGAATATTTAAATTGCAAGACCTTCAGGCTACAGACCATCACAGGTCAAATCAGGTCTGTGTGGAGGATCTGGTCTAACAAATCGCTCTGTGGTACTGTAAAGTGACTGCTGTTTGACACAAAAAAATTAACATCTATCAGTAGGAACAACATTTTAAGTAATTGATATTCTGAAGTTTCCTTAGAAATCTTGTGGGAGGACTGAACTAATCAGAATATTAGAATTAAATTCTAAACCAAATATACAAGTTTAAATAGAGAGTATAGAAATGCAGAAAATACACTGATTTTCTGGATTCCATGGGCAACAGAGGCAAAAGAAGATGTAGGTGTGAAAATTCTTTGTTGGTAAAAATTCTACACTAGAAGAAACATTTTCAGGGGCATGACATAAATTAAATACCTGAACTGCATCATTTAATTATTTGCAGATATTAATATATGCACATACACATATATATGTACATACAGGAAACAGTGGAAAGGTGATAAGGCTGTGGAATCCTGGGCTATTTTGAGTCTCACCCGTCCAGGCATCCATTAGGCTGGCACTTCTTCCTTTCTGATTTCTCCTCTGTTTTGAATCCTTCAGCCACCCCATTCTCCCTTTGTTTTACTTTTCCTTGCTTTTATATCAATAGCAAATTAAGAAAGCAGACAATATAAGTTATAGTTTATATATAGTCTTACATCTCCTCTCATGTTATATTTAAAATAAGCACCTGAATGCGGCAACCTGCATAGAGGAATTTACTTGAGGTTCTGATTCTGATTTTCAAAGTGGAAGAAAAAAAGCTGGATTAGTTAAGTAATTAATCAGGTGTGTAAAACCATATGAATTCTTTGAACAACACGTTGTAGAAGAACTCAGATCATGCATACAAAATTGAATTATGGAAAAATGGTTGAGGCACATCAGGTCTGAATGAGGAGAGTGTCAATCACTTCTGTTTGTCAAGGTTCTTTGAGATGTGAGTTATCAGCCTTAAGGAGAGACAAAGGATCTGTGTAGGGATCAGCATAATTCTGGTGTCTGATCTCATTACCTTCAGGGACATACATATAGACTTGCCACATATTTCTCAAAGGGTGCTTACTTTTGGAATCATCTCTTTTCTCGTTTGGGTTTCTCCTTGGTGTTTTCACTGTTGCTGCTCTTCAGGGAACTGTTTTAGGCAGGCAAATGCTGTCTAATGACCAGTCTTGTGAAGTGCCCACAATACCACTGGCAAGGCTGTGGGAAGTGGGAGAAAAGGACTGGAAACAGGTTCAAAACACAGCTGCAAAATTTGTTCCACCATAACTTGTCTCCATTCTTCATTACAGAGCCTGAGGTCTGAGGGATTTTTGTGGCAGGAGAAAAGAGAGGGTTTTCTACACAGGAATGCTAATAATATTTTTTTGCTCCCTATGATGTGGGGCTGAGAACTTACAGAGTAAATTCTTCAACAAGCCTTTTTTTCTCCTAATTACTGCAAAATAGATATTCACCTGATAATCACTGCAATACATAATTTTCTTATTAGAATAGACACTATCAGACTGTCATCTTTCAATTCCATTGAATTTTGTTTGGATAAAATCCTTACTTAACCCTCTGCTTTATCACATATTCAATTTCCCTTAGCTCTTTTTCCTTTAGACTTCTTAATCAGAAAAACATAGAGAGAAACACCTGAGCAGGAGCAGCATTCCACATCCTAAGCAGCAGTTGTTGTGAAAATCTAGGGCAGGAACAAATCTTTCTCAAAGTATGTTATATTAGGAGAACTGCAAAAAGCAATGAAGAATGGCTACTCAGGACACGCAAATTCCAACTGGAAGACAGCAAGAGAAGCATTGGCCAGAGTTGTGCTTCCCTAGGAGAAAAATGATCTTGTGCATTGGATAAAACGCAGCAACATCTTCAGATTTCATCCCAGCTGCAGGAGAACAGCAGGAACCAAAATACTTGTTAATGTTGTAATATGTTTCTTTTCAATCAGACAACAGAAGAATTCATTCCATTTGCGCAGTATTTTGCCCTCCTGAACTCCATCCCCATAACAGCTTTGCAAACACACCTGAGCAATTCCACAGTGGGTTTTACATCCATGTTAAGTTGTATCTGCTGGGCCTATATGCAGGATTTGTGTTTTACAGAGACTGCAATGAATGATTCTTCCCCAAATTTGATTCCGTAAAAAGCTACTTGACTGCTCCAAGTAATCTCTTTTATTCTTCATCTTAGTTTACTCTTAAGGGTTTTTCGTTTCATCTTTTTCTGCTGTCCTAATGTACACAAATCACTTTTAGAGATAGTGTCATGTGTATGAAGGGAACAATTTATCAATAGAGACACCTCTTTGATGAAGGATGGTTTGTCTTTACAAGGCTGGACAGCCCCAACTGAATTTCAATTTGCTATGGCATGCAAGGGATTTAGGGATTAAGGTTGGCGAGAGGCTTTAAGCATCAACCACCTTATTATTGCTGAAGGAATATGTGATTTGAAAACCTGGCCTGTCTTGATTTTTTTTTTCTTTTAGTATGTGGGGGTGAGGTGGGTAGGGATGAGTAAGAAAAGCAATAACCTACTTGATGATTTAGCAGTTATTACTTTCCTTCTGCTTTTCAGTCACACACTGCCTATTTTTTAATGGGACAGATAGAACTTACAGGGTCAGATCCAGGTGACACCACCTAAATACCTAGTTAATAGTGTTTTATGACTAATAGAAAATACAAAACCTTGTAATAAAAATAAACCTGTTGGGGAGGGAGAGATGGAGAAGGCAAGAAATATGAGTCATAAGTATTTATATAAATGAAGAGGCCATGAACTGCTATAAATAAATATTGGTCTGACCATAGCATATTGCCTGCTCCTTAATGCAAGCAAGTTGATAAGGAATAATATTTCCCAAAGAAGAAAACACATCATATATGTCATTCACCTGTTTTTTCTTGGAATAGAAAAGTGGGAGGAAATCCAAAGGAATCTACTGGCTTAAACTTTGTGCATTCTGATATTCATTAATTTTTGATATAAAATAAAATATAAAAATACTGTTAATCAAAAGCAAGCATTATTATTATTTGTTGATTTTTGATTCTTTTAAGTGACTAAATCACTACAGGACTCATTTACCTGTTATGCTAACAAAGGGCCATTGTGGTTGGTGTCACACTGCTGTGAAACTGAGTGCAAAGGAGAATTACAGCTGCAAAAATCCCAGCTCTGCCATGTATTCACTTCTGAGGATCTGCTCTAGCTCCCCCCAAAAATATTATCTCTTTTCCTCGAAAGATTTTTGGATAGATACTTGCTTTGATAGAAAGAAAAAAAATTGCATGAAGTAGCTGTTCTCTTCCCTTCTTCTCTCAGGTCCTGTGCTTTCACAGGTGGAGATTGAACTTTTGTCTGCATCATCCCTGACTGCATCATCAGAGCAGAATAGCACAGCAGAGAGGAGATGAACTGCACCTATCTATCTATCTATCTATCTATCTATCTATCTATCTATCTATCTATCTATCTATCTATCTATCTATCTATCTATCTATCTATCTAATGACAATTAATTCAGTTTCTGGGTTTCCTGGACAGCAGCTATCAGGTTGTTCTCACGCTCTCCTTGATGTGCTCTAATGAGCATTTGAAAGTTTCCCAGGTAGTGGAAGCATTTCATCAGGATGCAAAACCTCGTCTGGATACTCAGAGGAATATTCTGAGCCTTTCCCAGGAGAGCTGAGATGTGAACTGAGATCTCTTCTAGTCCAGTCTCTCTATGGCACACAGGAGAAGCAGAATAAAATTGAAGGAATTCCAGTTCTGAGAATCTATATCTTTCTCAAGGAAAATTGGTACATGTTATTAGAATAAAATCTTGAAATGGAAATAAGATGTTTCCCCATCCTCTCCCAACATTTTAAGACATATTAAAAATACATATATTTTCAAACTTTTTTAGCATTGATGAAATCACTGTCTATCCAAATGATAGTGTATATAGGTTTCTCCCTGTCCCCTCATTGCCATAATGTTCCTTCCCTCTATTCCATGGACCCTAACAAAGGAAAATATAACAGAGTTCATGGCTGTGATGCAATATATCTATGACAAGGGTGCTAATAATTAATGCCAAATATCTGTCATAATCAGATATCTTCTGAGTTGTGCATAGTCGTTGTCTCTATGCTTTGCTGGGAATTCTGTGTCTGAAATTTTTTTGCTGTAGACCTCAGGGTTTTTTTGGGGGGGGAGGGGGTGTTTTATTTTTTTTGTTTTCAATATAACCTCTTTAAGACTCTGTGTACATAGGGTATGGAATTAGACATCTTATAGAAATCCCAACACATTATGAGAGAAAGATGATCTAAAACGAGGATGTAGGGCTGTGATTAGACAAGTCATGACAGCAAGAGAGGTTCTTCTGTATACAGACAGAAAAAAAATCTTCATGAAAACAGGAAAATTTCAGAGACATCCAAGACCCAAGTTTTCTTCCTTCATGACTGAAATGCTCTTCTGCTTCCCTGTGCTATCCAGCCTCTCTCATCAATGCTTCTTTCTCCTGGAGAGAACAGGCATTGCATGCTGCGCTGGTAGCCCCCTGTTAAACCATCCCCAAATTCCAGTCCTATTCACTGGACTGGTTAGTTGCAGTGCCTACCACTGGCTGTAGCCTCCACATGGTGGTACCCTGCAATTTGCCACACTTTTACAGGGGTGATGATACATGTCTTGCTGTTTCATTTCCTTGTCTTGGCTCTCATGTACACCTGCACAGATGTATTTTTCTAAAGCTGTCACTTGGTAAAACATCACCACAGCATCCCATGATCAATACAGCAGCTTGGGGAAAATACATACACTTACATATCTAGCAGCATAAATGAAATCTCTACCTTCTATTTCAGGCCAGGCAACAGGAGACAAATGGGAAAAAAAAGACAACCAAGAAAAATCAGATTTTCTATAATTATATAAATTACAGCTAGAATGACTGTAATCACCTAAAATGCCTCTGGGGAGTTGGATTAGCAGAAGACAATTTCTCAGATTCACACTCCAGGGTTTAAACCTAGGGCTGATATTTAGAATTAGACTACCAAGCTGAAATAATTAACCCTTGGGAAGGTAAAATATGTAACTCAGGGGTGTACTATTTAACTGAAAGGCAGGAATACACAATCAATGTTATTTTAAATTTCCTATGGATCTAAATATTTACCAGGCCAGTCAGGTCACATACTTCAGTCCAAACTGTGAGTATATTTAAATGAAAAAAACCTTTCCAGTCTCCCTCCTTTTAACGTTCAATAAAAAAGCAACAATCACTCAAACAAATATCCCTTAAAACCAAAAATTCTTCCTTCAGTAATGTATGTCTATTGCTAAGTAGATGGTGAAAATACAGATAAAAAAAAGATACAGGACTAAAGCTGATTTGTAAGAAAAAAAGCTAAAATATAAAGATATATAGAATATAAAGGAAATTCAAAGACTGCCTAGACATGTGAGCAGCAGGGGTGATGAGGGTATTACAGTAGATATAATGACAGAGAAATAAATAAGAATGCCCTCTTTTGCTTTATTTTCTTCAGATGAGTGAGGCATTAAAGTTTCTTTTCTGGCATATGGAGAATGTCCCTAATCTAAGAAGTGAAATGTTCCAGAGAGGTTCCCTCTGCACTTTCTAGTTTTGGGGTGAGATCATGGATGGGGCAGTGGAGGAGTGAGCGGATCAGAGGTTACTGTTCCTCTGGGTGGATGTTTCTCTGAGTGTTGACAGTGTTCCTCTATGCCTCAGCCTGGGTATCATACCAGAAAGAGTCAAGGGAGTGACCTCAAACAGAACTGTGAAGGCAAGAAGTTGTATTAATATTACCCAAATCTCCTGCTTCTCTGTGCTGCAAGTTTTGCCTGGAGTCTCACCTCGTGCTTTGAATCCATTATACTGCCACAAGTACCTGAAACTTAAGCTGCTGAGTCTGCTACTCTTGGTGAATCCTAGACAAGATGTTACTATCTAAAAATGAAAACATCAATAATTCCCTTAATCATGGCAAAGTGTTTCTTCCATGTAGATATTGCTTTGAGAATAGAAGTTTGTATGAACAACATCAATCAGGGAGCTCACACAAATGAATAACTTACAGCCCCACTGGCAGCCACTATTGAAGATTAATGCTGATAAACACCACATTCAACATAAGACGTGATTTCTGAAAACAAACCAATTTATTGGATTCCCAGACATATGTATTTTGTAGTCAACCATTGATTACTGACTCAGCTGGTTCTGCTGGTCATCCATCACACGTGCTTATATAAAAGCTGAACTATTCTCTTTCAGGACTTCATCTAATATACAGCACAATTACTTGTGAAGCAGTGCTGTTCCAGTTAAAAGAAATTACCTCTGAAAGCTGCATGCTGAAGTGGCTTCATTTACATTGCACTAACATGACAGATACAGATATATTTTGTGGAGAGAAGTATCACCGCCAGAGAAGAACTGTTGCATGTTGCGCTGTACTGAAAGGTTTGTGTTGGATACCAAGGATGACTCCTCACTGTTTGAAGGGGGTGTTGGTGTTTATGACTTTAATTTGTATTTATAAAAAAGTGACAACAACTGCTAGCATACAAGAAGGGAAAGATCTGGTCTTCAATCCCTTACCATATAAGTACAGCATATTTCCCTTCTATCTACTCTTACATGTACCTCAGTAATCCTGAGGGGTTGGCATAAATATCAGGTCTGTAAGCAAATTAATGCAAAAGAAAGGATGTTAAAGGGGTGAAATATTTGCATGAGATTTGTTTGTAGGAATGGCAGGATAACTTCCTAAACTGTTGTCAAGTCTTTCTTCATTTTGCTTAGACAGATAGGATTTTGCAACCATGTCCTGACTTTACAAAGGTACTTGAAGAGGTGAGGAGCTCTATAAGTTTCACACTTGGTGTTAGGCACAAAATTAAGACACAGATGAATTAAAGACCATTTCTGTTACATAGAAAAGATTGGCTTGAGTATATACTTTATTATTCAAAGAGCTAGAGAAATGTCAATTTTCATTATAAACTTTTCTTTCACATATAAGTTCATGCTGCTTATGTGATAAGGCTTTCTTCTTTTTGTTTTGTTTTTAACAAAAAAACCCATTGTTTCTGTCTTTTTAAAAGAAATGTCTGCTTCTTAATGCAATGAGATTTTTCTTGATAATGACACAGCACATAATCCTGAAAGCCTGGGGGCAAAGTTTAACCATTTGAAAAAAATCACCCTCTGCAGTATTATGAGAACTAGAAGGCTTTGGTGCCCGAATTTTGTTCCTTGCATATAATAGAAAACAATTCAAAACTTGTTGCTCAGTGTGCAACTTTTGGCTGGGATAGGGTTAATTTTCTTTAGTGACTAGAATGGGACTGTATTTTGGATTTATGTTGAAAATGATGATACAGGGATGTTTTTCTTACTGCTCAGCAGCATTTGCACAGAATCAAGGCCTTTTCTGCTTCTTCTACTGCCATGCTGGTGAGGGGGCTGAAGGCATGTCCTGGTTTTGGCTGGGATAAAGTTCATTTCTTCTCAGTAGCTCATTCAGTGCTGTGTTTTGGGTTCAGTGTGGGAACTTACCTACGTTTTGGGTTTTGCTAAGTCATGTTTATGCTAAATCTAGGACTTTTTTTTTGTGTGTCTCATGCTGTGCCAGTGAGAAGGTACAAAAAAGAAACTGGAAGGGAGCATAGCTGGGACACTTGTTCAGAGAGTCCCTTGGGAAGTAGCCCTTAAAAATGAAGACGTTGTAGCTAGAGTCACAGAAAACACTTGTATGACCAGCACTTCTGTATTTCTGGGTGGAAGGTTGGTTGTGCCATCATTTTGTAAATATGGCGAAAACATGATGACAAGGATAAAAAAACTCAAGCCGATGAAATGTTCTTCAGGAGCTGGTACAGCCGAATATGATAGTTTAACTTCAGCAATTACAGTTTGACAGTGTTTGCAAAGATGCAGGAGATTTTCCTTTATTATTTCTTATCTGGCAACTTGTTTATTATTGCGTAAATATTTTTTGGTTTTGATTAATTTATCAAATCCTGGAGATTCTTTGATTCTGAAGCTGTTCTAGGTCTTCATTAGAATAAATATTAACTAAAATGCTTCAGAAGCCGCAGGTAATCTAATTTTGTGCACAAACCAATATTTTTTTGGTGCTTTCTCTAACCCTCTGCTCTAATCTTCTTCTCACTCCAAGTTCTCAGCAGATATATGTCATTAGTTTGAGGTCCATTACTGGCGTTTCCTCCATAGACGTTGCTCTTCTCTGTGGAGTCAGTTGTGTTACCACCTTTACTCCTGAATACAAAATTCCCTGTGTCTGATTTGTGTCTGTTTTCAGGTTCACCAACACTTGCTGATGATTGTATGCACTTCATTGTTAATATACTTTAAATCCGTTGTGCTAGGGCTCCTCCTCTCAGCTGACCCCTTGCTGTGTTCATAGGAAGTAAGAGACAGCTGTTGTGAAGCACCGGTTAGCAAAGCCCCCTACTCTGCAGGGAGAGGCGTGCACTGCACAATGCAAATTCATTATCAGCATTACTATTTTCCACACCAAGTATGAAAATGCTAGTACTCTCAGCATGTTGAGTCTACAGAGCAACTTCGTTCCCGTTGGCTTTGGTAGAAGGAACAACACACTGAAAAAGAGCTTTCAGTTCTGCTTTTGAAGTAACTAAATGCAATAACTTTATAATATTGTATGAATAAAAGGAAGATAATCCTGTGAGTGCAATGCAAAGGAAGTCAAAGCCCAGCAACGAAAGAGTTTTAACAATGGACCAATTAAGCACCTTTGATCATTCTGAATGTTCATGAAAGAATGTAAAATAAGTGTATTGAAAAACATAGTCATAAATGTTTTTGTGATGAGATAGAGTAAAAGTTGAAATTGATGGAAAATAATTGCTAGTTAATTTAGAGGCATCATGTTGAGAAAACATGCTGTTCTGAGAACACCAAGTAAAGAAATATGTGTAACCTTTATTTTGGAAATAGAAGGAAAGATTTTGCTTATGTTAACAACTGCAAAACTGTTCTGTAGGAGGCAGGATGAAGCACAAATTATGCAAGAGAGAAATAAATAGATGAGCATTGTGCAAAATAAATGGAATTTCATCCTGAAAAAGATAGTTCTGAGAGCAGTAGAAATAATGACACCCATGTCCACTGGTAGTTAAACCATAAAAAAGAAATGGAGAATGGGAAAATAATTTTGTTAAGGTCTACTAGAATGCCCACAAGAACTGTAGGATCCTTGCCAGGATGAAAAGCCTGTACTAGCTGTGTTCCCTAAACATACAATCCGAGTCTATTGTGAGTCCAGTTATTATAACAGGCATAGTGGAGGCCATCACTGCTTGCATTGAATTTTTTCTTTACAAGAGATAAATTAATTCAGTTACATTAACATTTGATTATGTATTCAAATATCAGTGTTTATCAATGGATGACTCAAAGCCAGTAGGAACTGCCAGTATTGCACTTGATTCTATATGGCCAGTGGTGTCCTAAGAACAACTGCCATTATTTTGGCAACATCACATCAAGTGCTCAATTCACTGTTGTCTTCCCATGTACAACTGGTCATTCTAGTGCAGGGTGCAAGGAACTGGGATTTAGATTCCTACAAAATGACAGTGTTGGTATCTTCACGGGGTCAACATTAATGTAATGTCTACATGTGAAGCAAGCCATCATAAATTCAGCTGCAAATTTCTAATACCCAGCTGGCATAAAATAATGCATTAACTACAGTGGTGATGTTATTCCATTTACAACAGCAGAGAACCTGTGCAATGATCTTTGGTTTAAAAGGTAGGTTCTTCTCAGAGTATATGACAAAATTTTCTATTCTATTTTACTTTATCTTTGGTAATTGTTTGTGTAATATATAGTAAACCTTGTTATTTCTTTGGAAGTCTCTGTTTTCAGTGGTATTATGAAAAATTAATAATTGCTTCACTGAACTGCCATCATACTGTCATGGCAATAACACAACTGCCATTGATTACTGACATTTTATACATAGTCTTACTCTCACTCTTCTGTACAATCCAGGTTTCTGTTGATTTAAACTAAGCCAATTGCAGTACTGACATGGCCTTCAAAGACAGCTCCATCAGTCTCCAGCTATAACAACAATAACATCTTTAAATTAGGCTGAAGTTTTGCTTTCAAAATGGCTTTTACAGTGAAAGCGTCTCTCTGTACTTCACTGCTTGTATGTTTATGACAATCTGACTACAATTGTGAGAGAAATAATTTAGGTTTAAAAGCTATTAGTCCCAGATGTACAATTGAATTCTAGTCTTCATTACAGAAAACACAGCAGAGTAAAGAAAAGCAGACAAGGTCGAGGCTGTCCAAGGAGCAGTGAGAGGAAAAGGTGATTATCCTGGCAAAAGCTCACAGGTACATTGCCTTGTTGAGTCATCTGATTGGGGAAAAGCTACATCTTTAAGGAATGCTGCTGTCCTTTTGGAGGTATTGTGTGGAGGCAAATGCCAGGGAGATTTATGTGCTTCATTCCCTGACCTGTGATAATGCATCATTAGAGCCCTCCGTGTTTTCCACCTTTGTGAACAAAGACTCATAACGGGGACGATTATGAAAAAAGAAGAGGAGAAGCCGCAGCAGTGGCAGCAGGGGAAGCGTGGCTCAGGCACACAGAACTTCACTCAGAAGTTGAACAGAGATATCTTTTTTTTGAATTGCACCTTCATTTCACTTTATTCTAAGGACTATATCCCTCCCTGCTTATCTGTCCAAAGCTCAGACTCCTTGACAGAATTGGAACATAGCACAAAGCCAAAAGACACTTCCCCCCACTCCCTCAGTTGTCTCCTTATTTAACCCTTCACCTTCTAAGTGGACACTAAAATGAATTTAGAGGCATAAGAAACTTATGAGGAGAGCTGAGGTCACTCATGATCCCCAGTGAGAGCTCTGTTGGGTCCTCTGAGGTGCAATGATAAGAGCAAAAACTGTTTCATGGCCCTGTGTACCTTTGCTTTTATCCTGACCCCAGGCAATCTTTTTATTTCGCTTGCTGAAATGCAGGGCTGCTGCTCTAGCTGACTGACTGGGGAATAAGTTTATATGTATTTAACCAAACCAGACTAGCATCCCCTCTTCTCTGGCCACGGATGGATATGGATTCAAGCAGTTGTAACGCTTTTCTGAGAACATTACCAAGACATTTTAATCACGGCTTACTGCACTGGTAGATTAGTACCCAAATGCAATGACCTTCTTTTTGCTGTGGACATGAACATGCCAGAAAGCCAAACTGTACTATTCTTTGTCTTGATCCAATAAATTAGGATTAAATAAACAAGAGAGACAAGTGCGATGTACTTTGAAAATCTGAGTGCACCTGTTTTGTAGTGGAAAATCGGATGTTCTCTTTTTTTCCCCTCATATAAAAATGCTGCTGCCTGTGTTTGTCTCTTAGGGGATGACACTATAACCAGAATTTATGCGTGGCTTCCTACATATTTTGCATTTGGAGGTTATTAAGAAACAAAACAACTAAGAAAAATTGGTGTGCATTAGGAGGTATTAGAATACATTAGTCTGACTGTCTGTTCCTCTGCTGTGGTGAGGTCTGATTCCACAAATGCGCACAAGAAAGTGTGTTCTAGGGGGGAAGAAGCATGGAGGAAAGAGCTACCTGACATCCTTGTAACCATATTTAAGAGCAATCATTATCCTGAAGTGCTAGGACCAAATGCTACGTTCTTGTGCATTGTTTTGGCACTTCCATTGAGGGAAAGTAAACATCAGATACTTCCACATCAAACTACCTGTGATCTGTAAATGCTGTATTAGTCTGTGTGGATACACAGAAAGAAAGAAGGGTCTGATCCTGCAGTAGAATATCAACTTCTCAAGCCAAGAATGTTTCAGAATATCCAGCTCAGTCCTTTTCTCCATTTCACCTCTTGGTGCATACAGAATGAGATGTTTTACACCATGTTGGAGATTATGACTGCATATTATGACAGATATAAAAGTAAGCATGCCTCTAGGCATCTGTGCCTTCTTCCGTGTCTTGGAAATGGTCAGAGCAGCACCTTCCATCTTTGTGGAGAGGTGCAAGTGCATCAGTTATCCTTCTCTGCAGAGAAAAGCTGGTGAGTTGGATAGATTTTGTTACATTCCACCTGTTAGTAGCTGGTTTCCATCAACAGTACTGCATTAAAAATTGAAAACCTCTGCCTTTATTATCTAACGTGTCAACATCCAGACAGAAGCCATAATGCAATTTTTACTTTCCATGTTGAGGGGAGTCTATTTTCACATGTGCAAGTAACCAGCTGATGTCAGAGGCAGTGGCATGTTCTGCACATGTGCACATGTTCACAGTCAGAATTCAAAAAGGGACCACTGTGATCCAAAAAGAAATAACTTTGCATGGTAAGCAAAGGAGAAAGCCTCTATCTCTTTGAGCTTTTCTGAGTGTTTTCGAGGATAAGCTTACCTGTTGATTACTCTTTGAGTGCTTCTGATGGTATGGAAAATAAATATTTCAAAGCAAACAAGAAAAACAATAGCATAAAAAGGTGAGGCATAACAGATGTTTAGCTAAAGCATGGTTGTATAATATTTGCATAAAAAAAGCGCGTTTTATTTCTTTTGTGTCCTGAAAGGCATGTAATAAAATTAATTTTATTGCTACCTGGTGTCTTCCTCAGGTGGTCAGGTAAAAAAAAAAATATATATTTTTATAATGGTTATAAACTGTTTTACAATATCTTAATCATGTATTATCAAAACTGAGATAATACAAAAGGTTTTGATACACAAGACTAGTGCAAAGCAAGAAAGATTGCAGTGTTGTTCTGTGTATTAAATTCCACGGAAGCAGCTCTGCAGGTAGAAAGCTGTAGCTGAGTCCAAAAGTATATATGTCATATGATTCATTTTATGAAAAGGCAACTGTAATTCCAGCTCTTCACTTATAACATCCTTGACTCAGCTAAGTGCTTAAGCGGCAGGCTAAGTTTAAGTTCCTCTGAGATAACTTGCTGTGTAAAGTTAGTCATAGTTAAATCTGTGGCTCACTTGAGGTCTGCTCTAGTGCATTCCCTAATACTCCTGGCATGTGAGTGTCTACTAAAGCTCTGCCTATGCAGCCAGGTGCTCCTGTGGAGAGGGTGCCACAAGTCAGTGAGGTTTTGGACAGTTGGCCATGCAGAACTCTAACAATATTACATACTATGGCACTAAATATAGCAGGACTCCCATTGCTTTTTACCTTCCACTGATAGACCTGCTGTGCAGGTAGCAACAAGGGAAAATATCTTCGAAGGGATTCTAACTGAGCATACTGAATTATTGGGAGAGCAGAAGCATTTCAATTATCTGAAGCACGTGATGTCCACTGTTGCCAATCAAGGTCCAAGATCATTTGAGACTTAGATGAACCTTCCTAACATGTCAAGTCCCATTTCTGTTGAGGACTTTGCAATTTCAAAAATTTTATGTGGTTATCTTCCTTCTTTCCCAAAATATCTGCCTTCAGATAATAAGCCATTACAGCAGAGGATGGCAGAGCAATATGAAATAGTGCATTTCATTGGAAGTGAAATACTTAGTAATCTCTGGTGCCTGTGACCTTCACAATTAGTAAGAATGATAATAATAAATAGTAATTATTAATAAAGAGGGATTATCAATAAATAATATAATAATGCTTCCTTAAACTCCATTTCAGCTATATACCTAGCAGCCCTCTGCAGGTGCAACATTTTTTCTTATTTTATAAAAGTGAAAGCCAAAGTGAGATTACAATCTTGCAATAACATTTACTGATAATTTCTAAATTTAATTACATTACATGATGAAACCAAGAAAAGTCATATATGACCAAATCACTTATGTAGGATATCGTAGGCAAAAAGTCTTGTGAAAACCAGAAGCCTGTCCTGAGTTTTACGCTCAGTAGGTGCATTGCCTTGTAGCAATGCCTTAATTCTCTGTAAGTATTGCTGTGGTGCAAACAGCCAGAGATGAGTGGCTCACCTGCTACTGTTCCTAGCAAAGCACTTGGATGACTGAAGCTTCTATGACATATCTGTTTTTTATAAACACTGTCTGTACTTTAACCGCAGTCCTTGGTTTTGATCAGTCTCTTTATATGCATTCTTTGGGTACACACCTATTTAGGTTTTTTTTCTCATTTAAACTGCTTTTATTACTGCATTACTTTTTCACACAGCACAGGAGGAAGATGGCAGCAACAAAATAATACAGGAAAAGTGTGCAAGCACCACAGTGCACTAGTGATTATAGATGATAGGAGGAAGGGGGTACACCCCACGAGCTGAGCTGTGGTTCTTTCCGTGTGACCATGGGGAAGACATGAGAAGGTGGGATGGAAAACCCACTTCTGTTCTGGCTGTATGGGTACATGAACTCAAGGAGAGAAACACTAACCAAGGGAGTTCCTCTAACGTGAAGGTAGCATCAGCCTCCAAAAAAAAAAAAAGAAAGCCATTCTGTCCACAAGTCCACCTCTTCACTGTACTATCTTCTCTCCATCTTGTCTCATGGACACACATACCGGTGCCGCTGCCGCAGCTCCGGGCCTGCGCAGCCCTGACAGTTTCAGTGGTATGCAACTGTTTTGGAAAGAACATTCAGGAAATACATGGGAAAAGTATGTGGAACATTACCTGGAGAAGACAATTGGAATGTCATTACATCAAAGGAAGGGAATATATTATTTCTGAGGGGAGATGGAGTAGGTGGAGAAAAGGCAGAGGAAAGCAGATTAATGAGAACAGTGACCTTTTTGTGGGAAGGACAAAAGAGATACAGATGCAGGGGGCTTGCATCACACACTAATAATCAGTTGCTGTGTTTGTAGTGCCAAACAGAAAATATTTCTACTTTATAGGGGTGGATGCTCAGGATATCCTCTACTGGTGAAACTTTATGAAAGGCAGATTTAACAGGTACACAAATCTCAAATCACTCAGGGTCCTGTACACCTAACTGGCCATTTAAGTAACAACGGGAGGTGTGGGTTACAGTATCAGGAGTAAATTACAGTCACCCTTTAGAATCACAGTTGTTGATCCTGTAAATATGGCATGCATGGGTAAAACTTGGTGCTCTTTCAAACCCTGATGCTGATTGTGTTCACATTTCAGAGAGCTGGTGTTGCAAAAAATTTGTCTTTAGGTTGCAAGATATCCTCCCGTGAGTCATAACTATCCACTTCTCATGCACAGAGGTTAAATAAGTTTTCTAACATCGTCCACTAGGATGATAGTGGATCCAGGAGTCTGCATTCACTGCTCCAATGGAAGTAAAACTTTGTCCTTGTGTAGTACTGTAAAGCCTTGCAAAAGAAGAATGTTTATGCTCCTTTAAATGGTGTGAAATCCACCCTATTGTTCATGCAGTTCTAGAATTAAATAATTACATCCATGTAGTCACAGTTTAGAAAATAATGCTCCAAGAGTTCCTCCTGTAAATCTTGACATTAAACCAGTCTCACCATTGTGTCTCCACTTGAATCATTTATTTAAGCGGTGATAATAAAAGGTGTCAGCAATTCAGTTGTGAGCTCTCGAAGATTTCTGTGTGCATTGACCTTTAAGTGTTTGCATCTTGACAGGTGAGCCGTTCCTAACGTCTCCTATGAGATATGGCCGGGGCAAGGGGTCAGGCACGCTAATGATAAAATTACCATTTACCTTTTACCTCACCAGCCTCAGTGCCTGACATTATAAATGTAGGTAACCTTTCACCTGAAGGCCTTCTTTCTTCTGCAGTGCTAGGGATTATGGAGAAATGAATGTGTTCACAGCTGCAGAAGAGGCGTCAGTCATGAAAAAAGAGATGCTTTTGGTGACACTTTCTCTTTAATTTTCTTCCTTTTTTTTTTTTTTTGAAACCAAAATCATGTTTTTGGGAAAAGTATGAAGAGTTTTACTCTGTTTTATTTTAAGAGATGGTTATCTGGCTATTTCTACTCTAGCATTCTTAATCTATTCAAGATTATTTTGTTCTTTCTTATTAAGATGAAAGCACTGTTTATTAATTGATTAATCCAACTGATATCACAGCAGTCAATAAGGTTTCTTTTAGGGATAAGTGACCACATTAATGAGACTGTATTGAAGAACTTCATAGTTTGCCATAGCCCAAGAGAGTCAACTCCTTCACCTTTGCATCCTGATCAAGGTTTTCCTGAGCTTCCCCAATTTCCCGACTTGCGTCAATATTCCTCTCCCAAAGGCAATGCCATTCAAGCAGAGGTAATAGGAACACGATGAGAGCTTTGGAGGCATCAGTGTGACTCTGAAGTCCAAGGACTGCTGATCTGCCACCCACCTATGATGTGCCTGACTGGTCACAAGTAAACACTTAGACACTCAGATGTACTGTGAAGCTTAAAGAACATGAGTGGGCTGTATTTACTTTTCCACATGTAAAATATTTCAGATTTCTAAAATCCATGCATGTTGTGGATAGGACAGCTATCACACCTCAGAGAAATATTAAAGGTGGTTCTAGGAGCAGAGCCTGCATTTGGCTGATTCATGGGCAGGTGACTCATATCCTGGTTTGAAATATGTATTCTTCTTGCCAGAGTTAAAGCATATGAGGGTGGAAAACATACAAAGAGACAGACACAGAAAATGAGATTCAGTTCATTCCACTGATCAAGAGCCAAATGATCACAAGCCTTAGTAGAATTACCTCCCAGAAGAACAGCCCCTTTCTGATAAATGCAGTCATGTAACCGCTAGGGCATAAATCGTGCAAATTGAATACTATAGTTCAAATATAAATCTTTATATTAAGTTTACTGAAATTTGGTATTGTGTGAACATTATTCATATCCATGAATCTTCAGGCACAAATCTTGTTGCATTTTATTTGTGTTATAAGGATATACATTTTGCAAAAGTTTCATTCAGTGAATGTTGACCTTAATGAAATTGTGCTCTGGGAAGTCTATAAAAATTGTTTCATCTCCTTCACATTGGAAAAACCTGAGCAGACCTATTTTTAGTTTTATCTATTCATGTACACACACAGAGTTCACGCAGCTTATAAATGAAACGTACAACTTCATTTCTGTATTAGCTGGCAGAGTAAGTAAAAGGCTTGGTTAGTACATATTGAAAGGACAGTCAGGTTGCATGCTGAAAAAAAAAAAAAAACCTCACAGAGGAAATACTGTCCCTTCTAGAAAAGTGTATAGCTCTCCTCTCACATCAACCTGAACTGCTTCTGCCATCAGGGAATTTGTGAAGTAGAGAAGCAGGACAGAAAGCACAGGAAAAGCTTTCCTCTGGGAAGCTTGTACTCAAATCAAACGTGTTGAAAGGACACAGACAGGGATGTCATTTGGGCTGGATAGCCTGACAGAGTTATTTCCAGGCTTATCAGATCATGTTCCACTTGTCTGAATACTCTTGTTTTACTTTTGTGCATCAACACAAACTCAGCCCCCAGCACCAAAACCAGATTAATTTCCACAGTACAAAGGGCTTAACTGTGCTTTTCAGCAGGTCTTTCTCCTACCCTCTGCCCATCTTTCTCCTAGAATGGATTGCTGCTCCTACATCCAAATTCTGCATTTGTGGTAGTGTAACTATTTCGTAGTTATGGCTTAGATCACAGAGCACACGCAGTACCATACAGATATCTAGGAATTTCATAACAGTGTGAAAGGTTGCAGAGACTCCACAGATGTAATAGAAGTTGCTGGCAACAGTTATAAATGGATTTTATGGGTTGTTACATAGTCCCATCCACTGATCCATTTCTCTGGGACTGGGACTAGTATTCCATGCTTCTGCAAAGTTCCAAGAACATAGTATTAAATCTGTTGAGGAGTAAAAAAGAATACCGCCAGTAAAATATTCCTTTCCCCCTCTCTACATTGCAGCACCTTGAAGGATCAGTAAAGGCCAGGCTCATGGAGCTGGGCAATCAGTTTCTGATTCTGAGTTAGGAAACAAGAGTATTGTGACCACTTAAAGGGCAGATTCCTGCATTGACAGAGAAAACACATTCAACCCTCACAAAACCTGCAGTGTTTCTCAGCATGGACTAACGTGATCTTTGCAATATCATGCCAGTAAAATCCCTCAAATACTGGATTATGCTCTGTCTCATCCCCTTTGTGTTCATTGAATATATATGATGCTAGCTGGCTTGAAGGAATCTTTCTTTTGATTTCCCAAGGGATATCCACTGAAGGTTTGATTCTACAATACACTGAATATGCTGAACATTTAAGGAAGCCAGAGGAATTTGAGAGTGTAAAGCTATCTGCTGGCTAAAGACATGAAGAGATCTGTTGCACTAGCTATGTTGTATGCAACATCATGCAAAATATTTCCAGGATGGCAAGAGGAAATAGGGGTACTTAAAAAAAAATAAATAAACAAACAAAAAATCTAATAAGAAAAACACTTCCTGGAGACCTGGAGAGAGAGGAAAATTGTATCAGGTACAACACATTATTGAATGTGCAAGGAGGATCTGCTTTCATGGCAAGGACTCAGTCAGAACAGAAGATTTTCTACACTATCACTACCTGCACTACTCACACCTATTAAGTCCAACAGGAAACATATTTTGCAGATTGGCTGGAAAACTAAAATAGGACACATTTAAAATACAGATGTTTCCATCTGAGCATATGTTGATTGATTCTTGATGCTTTCAAAGCCACATTAATCACACAAAAAGAAAAAAATGTGAAAAAATGGAAAAAATGAAAAAAACGTGACATACCAGTTTAGGAATGAAAGAAAAGGGAACTGGCTTTTTCACAGAAAGGGCTATGTCAACATATTTCTGAAAATCAATCAATAGTCAAATAAGTCTAGTGAAGAATTGAGTATTCCTTCAGGGACTACAGGATGTAATATATTTTTTTTACAGTTTATAGAAAATATAGTTTTCTAATATAAAGAATGAGTGAATATCTCTTCTCATTTAAAGAAGGAATTCAGTTTTTCCAGAAAAAATAAAAGTGGTTGCAATTCTGTTAGGAAAACCTACTTATTATTTAACAACACTTTGAAATATATTCTATTTGAAAAACAAAGAAAGTTAAAGTAGTTTGTCCCCAGTATTCAAAACTTGTTCTATTTTCAGTAAAGACTGGAACTGGCTTCAGAGAATAACATTAGTGGGTTCTGAATGTAGCCCTTACACTTAAAGCTACCGCATGATCTTTTACTATGCTTTATACACCATCAAGCACATGGAAATTGTTTAAAAATTAATAAATGAATTTTGGTTTTTATAAGTGTCTGTTGCAGAAAGGATTTGTTTAAATGAAAAATGCATACTTTATGGGTTCACTTTCCAAATTCCTCATAACGGACAAGGTTTAATCAGGGGATGGATTTAATTTCTTACTTATGGTGTGGTATGCTGTGCAAATACTTGCCAAATGCAAAATGCGTGTGTACAGAAACACACATATATGTAAATAGGAACACAGGTATAATGTACATATGTGTGAGCCTGTGGGAGTGCACATCCTTAGCAACAACACGAAGAAGAATCAATACATATTGCAAGTAAATGCAGTATGTAATTTCCCAGTTAAGATCAAAACCTGGGAAAGAAACTCTGTGTGCAGGGCTGGCAATCCTCTGGGGAAAAGGCCAGGGGAGTTGATACTTAAAAGTTTCATTCACTACTGCTCTTGAAAATGCTGAATGGGAAACTCAGGTGCAGCATCTCCAAAACCCTGCACCTAGAGCACTCCTGCCTGCCAAGGAGGAATGTGGTGGGAAGAGACCTTCAGCTTTCATGCACACCGTTCTCCTTCAACCAGCCTTCCTATAACTGCTGGGAAGAAAGATGTGGAGATCCTGGGATGACTGTGATATCTGTAGGCAGAATCCTTTTACTAGCCAGATGAAAATACTTTTCTTCTAATAAGAATACCTGTAGAACAGCTGAAATCCCACAGGTTTTAAGTCTTCATGGTTATCTTCTGACATGTTTCCACTGAAGAATGCAGTGGGGGCCGGAGCTGTCAGTGAGGATGTAGTGTTGTTACCTCTTATTAGACTTTTCCATTTCTCCCAGCCTGGAAACCTTCCCATACCTTATTATATTTATTAACGTGTGTTCATAATGCTGCAGTTGTATTTTGATGATTTTGGGATGTCTGACACTGGAAGGGAATGGGATGACATTTCTAGTATAATTTATTCTGCATAAAACCTGCTCCCATTGATACTCAACTTCATTCTCTATTTGTGCAGCTACTGGACCAAATCAGCTCATGCCAACAGGCACGCTCTGCTGACAGCTCAAGAAGCTTTGCCAGTTTACACCAGCTAAGAATTTGGCTCCACAATTTGAGGGAGGGAGGGATAAAATTTAAAGAAATGT
>VYZT01028258.1:0-15005 GCA_013400735.1 Pomatostomus ruficeps | reverse complement strand
TACTAAAACCACAACACCTAGTTACATGGCAACTAGAACTCAGAGCAGGCTATATGTTTCATCCTGGCCCACTGATATTTATTTCTGAGTTCTTATGCACTGTTCTCTATTGCTGTGAAAATATCCACTCCTCCAGCATAATTGCTGAAACTTTATTTCTTTAATAGTTTGGCTCATGGCTGTACTTACAGAAACACACACGTGTATACTAAAAAAATTTGATCTGTTTCCTTAGAAAACCTATATCTTCAAAATATATCAATATTAAATACTTCAATGAAACTCCAAGTCATTTATGTCCATTAAGTGATTCTTTTTAAAGATTAATAGAGATGCTCGAAAAAAATGCTTTAAATATGAATCATTTACTCCTTTTCTAATGTAATTACTCACATCATTTGAAACAAGATATCTGAAGACTTTCCAACTACAAATTTTCACTATCTCTTTAATTTACATAATTAACAAAGCCTTCAGGTTCCTTGGGTCATGTTGCTCTATCATGGCATAAAGAGGTGGAAAGATTTTGTATGTTTCTCTCATAGTTTTACCTTTGCCTGGAAAAACTATGGCTGATAGTGTTCACACTAGTCCCTACTGCGGATTTCAGGACTTGGCCTAACTGCTGTCCTTGCAACACCAATATTAGGCAGACATGTAATTTTCTTAAAACAAAAATTCTTTTCATTATCTTGGTCTCAGAACAGTATTAGATGTTCAAAAATACAAAAATTAATATATTTAACCAGACCTGTCCTTTCTTGTATTGAGTTACGGTCAATATAAAAAGTGCTTGAAATAGTTGTTAATGGTTTTTGCACAATCTGCTAATTTTTAGCATGGCAGAACTTCACATTAGAGAAACTGAACTTATTATTAAGACATATTATGAGATTTAAAGTTTCAAATAATTTTCTATCCATGTAGATAGTAGCCTATTTTATATATTTCTTAAAAATATTCACTACTGCAATCTATGTGTCATCTCCTGAATTCTTCATTGGTTTTCACATGTTTTGTTACAAAAAAGCTTTTTGTTGCTCTGGTTTTTGTGCAAATATGTCTTGGTATCCAGGAGCCAAAGTTTAAATTTGTGTGTCATCTACTGCCTTACTAATCAGGTCATAGATCCTCAATATTCTGGGTTTGGACCACTACCACAACTCTGGTAATTCTTAAAGCAAAAAAGGTTTTCCAAGATCAGATGAAATCTGAGGATATTACAGTCTTCTGCTGTTAAACACTTTTCATTATTCATATATATGGTTGAACGTGACATAAATTTTTGAACAATCATTGCATGTCTTAGTCCAGCGTGGTTCTTCAGATGTGGTGAAAATACCACATCCTAGTTTTGCAAAACTATTAAATGGAATCATTGATTTCTACTGCAGTCCGTTTGCAAAAGAGTATACGTTCCAATGACACAATGTTTTTGTTATATCAAGTGAAAATTAGTCAAAATGTGACTACTGTTGTTTATTCTTTTTGGTTCTTAACTTGTGACTCCTTGTCCACAAAGATGTCTTTCTCCTAAGTAGAGGTGCTTGACTGAAAGCTACGTACATGATGGACCTGTAAGAAGTCATGGCCTTCCTCATCTATATCTCATGTCGCCGCCTCACTGGACTCTCAGAACCAAGTGCTGCAGTCATTTTTATGCACAGTTCCATCTTCATTCCAATGGCTTACATCTGCCTGTCTGGAGTGCATGTTACCTTGTGATCGTAATTATGATTAGGTGATCAGGCATTACAGAAAATGCGGAAATTAATTTCCTTTTCACTATAAGCATCGCTTCTCCTAAAAGCTGATGCCATTGTATCATTCACACCTGAATTCTCTTTCAAGGCACCACATTACAAACTTGAACTATTATTGATCATCTTTTTCCCTTGCACTGAGAATACTCTGGCCCTGTATGATGATTAAGTATTGTCAGCAGCGTGTGGTACTGCTGTGTGTTAATTGCTACACAAAGGAATAACATCTCTTGTTTCCTGTCTCTTACTGACAGACTACATGCACCCAGTTGGAATAGCAGCAGTGCTGAATGAATGTCAGCTTACTTTCCTTGAGAGTAATGAGAGAGTCCTTTACCTACCTTGAGAGTCATGAGAGAGATTGAACGCATGCTAGAAAAACCTTCCCTTTCACTGGAAATTTCTGCATCCTCTATCTCTGCATATATTGAGTCTCTTTAGCTCTTCCTGCTGTACTTTCAGCACAGGGAAATAAGTATGCCTATTTCTTAAAATCTTTCCTCTACATTATTATTTGGTCTGTCTTTGTCCTGTGGTCCAAATTCCTTCTGTTCTACTCTGATTATTTGTGCTGAATCATTGATTTGCAATTTTCGTTCCCTTTTATGGAGAAATCAACTGCCCTCTGTAACCTGGATTCATGACCTGAGTTAAGTCTCTGTCTTTCCATTAAAAATTTAATTTAAATTTTTAATGCATCTTTAATTACAGGATTTTTTCACTATCTACAAAGTTAATGATTTCCCAACTCTAGCAAAACACTTTTCTAATTCTTAGTATCAGGCAAAAAAATCTTTGTATTGTTTCATTTTCTAAGGGTGAAGTAATTGTCTTATCATTTTATTAGTCATGCCCATGTTTCAGATAAAATTGCTGACAGTATTTTCACAGACATGTCATTTTCTGTGTGTCAGACAGGGTGTTGATTTATGAGACTCTATTCTGAGTTACTTAGAGGCCCAGACTTTGTAACATGCACATGTGTCACCCTCCTCTATTTCTATGTACCAGCTGACCTATATCCATTAATATATACAAATACACTTTTATCTGGAAGCCCAGAATTTTTTTCTGTTTCTATAATTCTCTGATACCCTTTTCCCTGTGCTTTTAATTACTGTACTATTTACTTATTAACCAAGATCTCTTATTCTAAGTGTCCTTAAACCTGTAACATCCATTGTATTTCATAAATTTATTGCCAGACAATGAGTAAAGGTGAGATGTTTGTGAAAATATGTGATATTTGTTGAGAGCCATTTATCCAAACATTAAAAGCAGACCTATCTGCACACCCTGTAGCACTGTTCCACTGTTCTCTGGAGCATCAACCAAATACATCCCTTCATAATTTCTACTCCTTCTTTTAATTGTTTCCATTTTAATAAAATCATTAAAGCAGGCTGGATTTGCCAGCAAAGGACAAGTCAAAGGGATGGGAAGAAAGAAAGCGATGTCTGAAGTGTGTCTGAAGAGTTTAGGGTATCTTAGTGAACATTTAGAGTTTCAGAAAGAATTAAGTGGGAGTCAGAAACCATGCCAAGATGTGCATATTTGAGGAGAGAGTGTTTATTAAACATAAACATGCATGTTTCATAAATATAAACATTCCTCCCTCTGCTCTGATCTCAGTGGAAGGATTTTACAGTCCTCTTCTCAGGCTTTCCCATCCTTTACGTAACACCCTATGGTGAGCCATCCTCTCATCCCCATGTGTTTGTTCACCTTTCTGCAAGCGTGTTTGTATTTTCTCACACAGACTGGCTCTTCCAATTATTCATAACTAACTGTTGTGTCTGCAAATGTTAGGTTTTAAGATACAGCAAAGTATTATGCATAAGACTATGGATTGCTATACAAATAGACTTTGAAAATGGGGTAAGGGAGTTTTCGAGAAGCAAGTGATGACCAAAACACACACAATAAAATGTCAGATTTCAAAGTTCTCCTGACTTCTCAATTGGACAATAACCTTTTTCTCCTTGGAAGTTGTAGTGTGAAGTATGAATGCAAACCTGACCATAATTGCCTTTGCTGTACACTAAATCACAGGAAATGTGAAAGACAGAGTACCAGCAGGAAGATCATTTGTTGGGTAGATTATGTTAGAGGTAAGTCAATTCTAACTGTATTCTCTATTATTGCAACTAGTGTATAAATAGAGCTGTGTGACCAAGAGTGTACGTCTGATTTCGTTACCACAGAGTAACAGTACAGACAGAATGTCTGTATGAAAATGGAATTTATCTCAGTTGGAAAAGACAGGAAGTAGATCCTGTCTTGTTGTCCTTGCAATAGCTAATGCGTTAAAAAACTCCTGCTGTCTTCTCAGCCAGGAGACACATTCCTTCAGCAAACTTGCTTGAGAGTGTTAAGAAACACTACCAGAAGCATTGGTGAGAATGGCAAGGTAAGTTTCAATAGAAATAATTGTTAGTTGAAAAAGAGAGTTGGGGAAAGAAAAAAAAGCTGAATATATATATAGAAGTTCATAAAATGAAAAATCCAAAACTGTTGATAGGCCACTGGCTTCACCTAGGGGTATTAACTGCAGAAACTCTGAGTTTGTAAAATTATCTAGGTTCTTTCTTCTCCTGCACGAAAACATGTATTTGCCAATTCATTAGGTAGAAGGCCAAACACTGCCTGCTTAAAGTGCCAACCATTTTGAATTAAAGTCCAATTATTTCCTTTGACATAAATGAAAAGTAGGTCAAATCACAGATAAAATTAAGACTAAAACCCCAGACAACTCTACTCACTGTAAAGATTGCAGCTATAATTCCCATTCCTAAAATATTTTTATATTTTCTCTTTGACTCTTGTTTATTAGATTTCTGACTTTCCTAGAAAGTTGTGTTTTCTACAAGAAATAAACCTTATGGGTACATTCTTTGGGATTAAAAGCATTTTTAAGTATAAAATATTCACAAGTTGAACATTTAGGCCAGTTTTTTCAAAACTGAAACTTTGACATTAGGGTCAGACTTTCAGTGGTGACTGGAAATATTAGTCCTCTCAGCAGAGTTCCCAGTTTAAGACAGTGAACTGGCCTAGTCATTAAAGATCAGCTACATAACTTCTGACAATTGAAATCCAGTAAGGTGTTTCAAATCAGTCATGAATTAACCAAGGTGATAAAAATAGCTATTTTTAGCAGTTGGACAGAGACTCATGAATTTAAAATCAAGTTTCAGTTTTACAACATCCTAGCCTCCTTATTACATTCTCTGTCCCTCCATCTGACATATTGATGAAAGACAGTATTTATAGGAGCATTGGAAAAAATTAAAGGTAGCCTTCTCAATGTCTCTACTATAATCATGCTGAATTTTTAAAGTGTGTAATAATGATAGAAAAAATAGTGCTTCAAACATAAATACTAGATTATATGCCACTGTTAAATGGGCAGAGATTTCTGATGGAAAATGAAGCAGTGTTTCTGGGGCTAGATTAGATTTGATCTGTATAATGTATAAGATGAATAAAATATTTCAAAATGAACATACTTTAAAGTGCAGGCTTGTTTATCTGGTTGGGTTTCTTTCTTTCTAATATATATATGCAAGCTGAGGTAAGTAATTTTTTATGTACCCATCTGGAACCAAAGCCTTTAATGATTCAAGAACAAAGCAGATTTGATGCACTATTGATTTTCTACCTCAGCAATAGAAAAACAATTGCTCCATGCAAAGATCTGTTTTTCTGGGTCTCTGCCATCAGTCTTTTTAATGTTTATATAATGTAGCATTTACGTAGAAAAAGAATATCACACAAGGTTAAGAAGGAAAAAAATACTCTTTCATAGGAACTTTAGGCAAGTCTTCATATTGCAAAACAACTTTAGAAAGGTATTTAATGCATTTTCCAGCATTAAGTATCTGCACTTCTCTGGAGTACATAAATGCATGTACTCCCACTTCCATGCTCTCAGACCACTTGCTGGTCAGCTGCCTGCAGTGGTGCACTGTCCAGAGAGATTCTGTGTGCTGAGTTTCCTTTCACAGAAGCCTTGAATACAAGGGGTTTGCCTTAAGCTTTCCTAAATCAAGTTCTGCTTTGTGTAAGAGGCATCCGTCAGACAGCAGTTTGGAAAATCATTCCCAATGCCTCTAAGGGAACATAACAGAAGCTGCATAAAGGCAACTCCTGGTTGCAATGCACCTGAGCCCAGAATGAGTTTGTCTCTGTTCTAGGATTTCTTTGCTTGTGATCTGCAGACAGTTTGGAGCTCTTCAGAAGTGGAGAACAAATCACAGAAGCAGTTACAGTGTAACCTTCCTGTGATATATTGTGCTATAAGGGCTATTTTACAGCAGCATTCACAAGTCACTAAAAAGTCCAAGACAAAGCAGTAATTTAGGTGTTCATAGGTGCAGACAACAGAACATTTAAGGCAACAACCCCATCAGTTCATAAATCATTAAAGGTGAAAGTGCCTCCAGTTCATTACAAAGTTCAAGAATAATACTCTGTAGAAATAGTATATGACATCTATACAGAAACCTGAAGCATTTATACATGCTGAAAATAATAACTACCTTCCTTCAAAAGGTCTGTTGCAAAACTCCTAGAAGATATGTCATTGCATTCCACTGTCAGGTCTAATACTATCTCATTTATTATGGATTGCAAACAGGAATGAGTTCCTTTACACGGCTGATCGTTTTCTAAAATGAGTGTTTTATGGAAATATTAATAGGATTCAACCAACTGTTTGAGCCCTGGGGTGGTGTGAAAGAATGAAAGCCTGAAAGAGTTAATGTAAACCTCAAACCTTTAATGTCTCAAATGCTGGCAGAAGAGAATAGGAATGTTACCATGCCAACGAGATAAGGTACTGTTAGAAAAGAGTGTCTTGTGGAGGCAGGATTGCATTTTTCTGGGACCAACTTCCTTATCTTGGGTAACTAGCTAAAAACAAGTTTGAGATGGCATTGCATTTGAGTCTCTTTTCAGGGAGAGGAACTGAAGTCATGACACCCCCCAAGTCCCTTCTGAAAAGTCTGAGAATAAGAAAATATGCCTGCTCGAGGACAAGTCTGTAAATAGCACAGCTGAGAGAGGCTGTGGCTGTACCCATCTTCTGGAGCAACTGGACCAGAGATGGCACTGGAACCCTGGCTGGTGACCTGGATATTTATTCTACTTTCATTTTCCTATCTTGCCTTCTTTCTTTCTTCCTGTTCTTAAAAGTTTAATTCGCTTCTGCCAGGGCCTGTTCAGAAATCCCTGTTACCTTGTGCTGTTCAGGAGGTTTACTCCAAGGGCTCTTTAAATTGTTGCTGCCACAGGCTGTTTGACCTATCAAAAGGTTTCAATCATTGCTGCCATAAATAAAAACTTTTAAATGATTGTTTGGTGTTGCTTTGCCTTAATTTAGCCCAAGGAGATCTGGAACATCAGCTACCTCTGTCTAGGTAGTCCAGGACAGCCCTCAAGGTGACAAGGTGGTGTTTGGTCATAGGTTAGACTTGATGATCTCAAAAGTCTTTTCCAACCCAGCTGATTCTGTGATTCTGTGATCACAAATCTGATTCATTCCTTCAGCAGTAGTATCGTCTACCCGAAAAGTGTTCCCATCCTATGTCTACAATTATGATATAATGACTTTTGCTTCCTCTTTTTCTTTTTTTTTTTTTACATTTTCTCACATTACACTTCTGGTATTCCTGATATTTTTCTTTGCCCAGCCTGATCTCTACTTCTGCCCCCTAATCTCATTTAACTATGTCTCTTCTCCATACCTTCTGTCTGACCATGCAAGGCCATTTGCTAACTTCATCTAATTAGGATTTCAACAATTTGGTCTAGAATCCTTCTTCAGAAGTACTTTACAGTCCCATGGAAAACCAAAATATCAGTACACATGTTCCTATGGAAAAGTATACTTATGAATTTTTTTTTTTCCTNGTTTACTTCCATATACTTGGGTTTCAACATACATGAGTCCGATGAATAAAATGTGTGTCTTATACATGCAACATGAAGAAACACATAGAAACAAATAAGGAAGATTAGGAAGAGGCAAATTATGCAAATTAGCATTATTGTGTGGATTTCAGTGCAACTATACTGATTTATACATTTTGAAAATGGCCTGTCCCAGAAATAAATTCAATTAACTTAAATCAAAGATCAGTATTGCACAGAAGAAATTTGCCACCTGTTGCACTCACCTCATGGGCCAGATGGCTTTGAGGAAGAAGTGGTGATTACTAGGGTAAGTGAATATAAGAGCCAGTGCTCAAAATTACACTGAGGAACCAAATAATTGGTTATTTCCAACCAATTCTATTATTTCATATTTACCATGCCACTTGGACAGTCGACAGTAGATTCTGAACCACAGAATTAGATAATAGCAGCTACTAAGTCTTTCCTCTGTTCCATATTCACATGCTTTTCATTTTCTCTCCTTCTAGTTAATTCTGTTTTGCAGAACTATGAATGTGTCCTAAAAGTGCCTCATTACAAGATTTTGCTCAAAGGACTAAGATAACAATAAATATAACCAGAAAAGGATTAAACTGATGTGATGATATGGAGAGAATGTTAAAGTTTCTAATTGTAGTCTGGTTTTACAAAGTATCATTGGCTTCTTTGTAAACCTTATTTGAAGACTGATTTTCATATTTACTTTATTCAAAGAACAATTTTAATATTCTGGATGATGTTTATGATTCTGATAGATTATGTTCACTGTCAAGAAAACATAGCTTTGGAAAGCACAGAAACAGTCAAATAATAAAAAAAGTGTGAAGTATGCTCGTGTAAAATGTGCCAGAGTGACTGATTGATTGAAAAGACAAAATGTTACTGCTAAGTGTTCATTTTTTTCTAATTTAATAAAAAAAGTGAAGAACATTTTGCTATTTTTAAATTACTAAGCTTCAGTCAGATTCCAAGAGTAAACAATTGTCATTTCTCACCTAAAAGAAGTTGAGTAAGATTATGTCAAGAAGAGCAAAAACTGTGAATGAACCACGAGAATTGTCTGTCAAAGTCTGTAGTTCACAGTTTAGGTGTTAGAAGAGGTTATTGTAGATTTCTTAGTATGAAATCAACTGAATTCTTTTCTCCCTGTATGTTTGAGACATGTCAGTTTTGTAGAGTTCTCCAAGATTTCAGCAATATTTTGGCAGGACTGTGGTGTTTTATAAGTGAAGCCACAGTAAACCAGAAGAATCAGCTGAAACATCCTTAAGCCTTAACGTACGAACAGAAAGTTATCCACAGAGAGAACTATAATCAATCTGTATATGATGCATAATAATTCATTGCATAAAGCAACAACATCCACTAGTATAAAAAAAGCAAGAACTGCACCCATTAGGCATAAGGTGATCAGGAATCACTCCTAGCTGAGTGTGAGCAATAAAGAAATAGAAGAAACCGTGTATGCAGTATAAACTAACATAAACTTTCAAATTCCTGCATGCACCCTTTCTCCCATCCTCTTCTATTTTTCTTTCATTTCAGGAGTAGAAGCAAGAAAGAAAGACGGGTGAGAATTTGGTCCATGCATGCTTCCTTTCTCAATAGAGAATAATAGCTATAAAGAATATCCTCAAAGTTTTTGGAAGTTGCAACTATTTGATTAACTTTTGTGCTGAAGTTTAGGGTTTAAAAAATTAAGTTAGTTTTTAATTCATTATCAAATCAGAAAAAAATAAAGAAATACAGAACTCCTTACACAACACAGGTTTATAAACCTCAAGCATGAAAGAAGATGTCTAGTATATTTGTACAATTCTGAGATTTAGACAGAGTGATTAGTCATCAGAATATCTGATACCCTTTGTTACATCTTCACAAAACCAATCTAAGTTTGACATTTTCCTGTTGCTGAATTTTTTTGTGAGTCAGTCAGGTTTGTTTGATTGTGACTATACATTGTCTTGAAATGCATATGACAAATTCATATTTGTCACAGCAGAAAAGCCACACATTGATCTCTGGTAAAAATCTACCTCAAAACTTTTAATACAAATTTGTGCAGTCTGAACAGCTTTGTTTATTTGGCATTATTAAGTCAAACCTACATGCCTGCATTTTTTAGCAGTCATTAATTGTTGTCTCGCACTGTTCTCTCTGCCTTCCACTTCATTAATCACAGGACAGTGGTAGGCCAGGGGCAGCATGATGGGAGCATCTAAACTATAAGGAGCAAATTTTCTGCTTCTGCTTGAAATTTTGCAGTAAGCTGCCCTTCCAACATTCTTTTTTTTTTTACAAAAGATGTTATTTAAAGATCTCTTGTGGAAACTGAGCTTTCTCAAAGTCATAGTGAAAAGCACTATATTATGGTCCCTACACTAGTTTCTCTAACTACTAGCTTCAGATGGTACACTATGGTTACCATCCTTTGTCACCAAAATTTAAAACTATGAAAACTTTGGACTGTTTTTAGACTACCCATGGGAAATAGAGGCATTAATGAATTAATGAACAAAATATTAATGAACAAAAACATGTTTGCAGCTTGTTTTTGTTTTCTGTTCTTTTTCTGCTAAGCACTAGTAAAAGTAGTCAAACAGCTGCATTGGGTGGCAGCAGGATGCCCTGTGCAGGGTGAGGATGTGAGCTGTCCCGTGCTGGCCACAGGCAGCTCCGACACCCATGGGAAGAGCACTGCAGCCTGTCAGGAATCCCCTGCGCACCAGCCTTGGTGTGTTATTAAGAAAGAGATGCAGCCATCCTGGGGAGGGGTCATGTGAGGAGACAGGTGAGGAGAAATGGAGGGCATGTGAAGGAGAATTTGCTGGGGGATATGGGTGAAGGTGCACTCTGAAAGATGTGCCACATGCCAGAGCAGGAACTGCTGGAGGAGCTTTGCTGTGGATGACCCTTGCTGGAACAGAAACACCCCTGAGTGATGGGATCTTGGAGGGGCTCAAGTATAAAATGCAGCAAAAACAATGGGAGAGGAACCTGGGGAAATGGGGATGAAAGAGGCTTCCTAAATGTTTATTTAACAGACTATGTCTTTTTTATATTTGAATCAATAAAGAAAGGTTGTATTAATTGTCAGTAAATTAAATTACGTAAATTTGCCCATGTTGAGGCCATTTTGCCCAAAGCAATGTGACCAGTTTTCCCTGGTGTTTTAAGATATATTATGGTCATAGATGTTTTGATTTAAATTATCCTGACTTTTTTCCTCTCTCATTAATTTGACAGTTTATTTTGCTGACCATGGGGCTCTAACGAGAACCATAATCTATTGAATCTGAACTGAGGAACAAGGTGCTAAGGATAAATCATAACAGAATAATTCATTTTCCATCTCTGCTATTCCCTGCAGGAATGTTTTGCATAATGAAAACAACATTCTAAATTGAAATGGTTGCTTTTCGCAGATCAAGACTCTTGTCCTATTCAGGAGATTTTCTAAACAGATTCAATATTTTTTTAATGCTATAAATTTATATTCATTTTCATTTAATGCTAAATTTCTAGTAGAAATTGAATTCCTGGAGTCAGAAAAGGGGAAAAAATGCTGAGTTCTTTATTTCGCTGGTCAAATTTCTGATTAAACATTCTGTGCAAAGTGTGTAAAGAAGCATTGGATTTTCAGCACTTAATTACTTTAGCCAGTTGCCATCTGTTCTTTAAATTCTGACCTTTCTTTCCAAGTTGTGGCTACATGGAGTGTCTGCAGTCAAGCCAATTAGATCATGGATGTTTCATGCTGACATTACAAGAGATTTAATGTTCACCTGCAGAACCCTGGTTGATAAATTTAATAGTGATAACACAGTGGCCTTCTGCAACCTTCATCCAGCAAGCAAATAATAGTTTATTACACTTGGCATTGTTCGTTTAAAATGTGGTACAATAAGCTGTGGCAAAAACACATTTTGATTTTCTTCAGCCCATGACATTAATCATACACTGTCAAAATCTTTTCATGCTAGCTTCTCACAAAGATGATGAAGGTTAACTCTAAAAAGCAACCCCATAAAATTACCGTTTTCTGGGCTAAGAGGAATAGTCACAGACCGAAATAGCTTTAAGCCACCTATTCTCCCATAAAATTCTCAGATGGTCAAGGTTGAACTTTGTAGGAAGTCTGCCACTCTGATATTGCCTGTCATCTGCTTATGAAAATGACTGGCTGTCTACAGAGTTCTGAAGCGGGAATACATATGAAATACCAACATTTTTCTTATAATAGTTATATTAACAGATGATTGTCCATCAATATACAATAGTGATACAATACTCTTCCAATATTGTTTACTAGTAAATGGTACCAAAGACATATTCAAGTCTATCTCAGCATTTAATGAGGACCAACCACTTCTGTTAACCTCAAAAATGTGATAATTTGTGAATATAATATTATCGTTGAAGAGTACATTTCTATAAGACTTATTACTTACTGTCTTAAAACTTATTAAAAATTTCTTTACAAAGAAACTTCTGGAAAAACATACAGATTCAGTACCTGCCTGAAAAAAATAAGAAGAAAGAAAAACTCTTCCTTGAGGAACATTTTGAAGCTGACTCTAAGTACAAAGATGAGCTGCAGGGCATGATGTGAAGCCTATCAATGTCAGTGAGAGTCAGCCCTTGTATTGATTTTAATAGTCTTTGAATCAGGTCCTAAGTGTGAGAGTTTGATAACCCATTTGTTGTGGTGTGCTATTGGCCAGGTTTTGGTTTTTCTCGTGGCCAGGCTCTGCTGTCTCCCCCCTACCCCCCGGTATCTGGTTTCTCCCTCGGGAAGGCTCTGTATCCCCCAATATGCTGCAAGCCCGCAAAATTCAAACCCCGTGCCCCTAACCCATAGGATGTTTTGTATCTTCCCCCACCCCTCGCGTTGGTATATATGTAACTGTAACATGCCGTGCCAGTGCTTCTCCAGCACAGACCTGGTCCCCAAATAAACCATCTTGGAAGCCCCTCCGCCTCGTCTCTCCTTCCTCGGTGCGCCTGGAACACCGATGGGTTAGGTGAACTCATACAGGACCTTCGCCAGCCCTCCCGTGCCCCGAAGCAGCTCGGCCAGCCTCTGAAACCGTGGGCGGCTGCCCAGTGCCCCTGCCGGCGGCATTGCGGCACCCATTAAAGCATCCATATTTTAAAGCTGAACTTCTTGTATTGAACCACTAGCTTTAAGACAAAAAATAAATGCTACATGAAGAAGCACAAATCCCTGTCATTGCATGGGAACACGCTACTTCAGTGCTTCCTGTGCTTACAGTCCTGAGCCAGATGGCAGTATATGTAAAGCACTGTGTTGCATAGCTTCAGAAGCAATTTTGCTGAGTTTCAAGGAGTTTAATCTCTTAATAGAACTGCAGATTATCTGTGTGCTCTTAATAGGACTCTTTTGTTCCTCTCTCCGCTTCCTCGATGCTGAAAAGAGCAATAAAACCAACTGCATTTCCACTGAATAAAATTCACTCTATTTCGATGCTAGGTGGTGACGAAAATTCTAATGAGCCACTTTGCTCATTATGTTTATTTGGCAGCATCAAACAGAAAACTCATACATCACAGAAAAAAAGTCTGGCTGTTATGTCATCTTGCTGAATTTATACTGCTAAATGGAACATTTTCAGAACTCGGGATAAAGAACTAGGTGTTATGTCAGCTTAAAAATTGAGTTGAAATAATGAATTTCTTCTGTAAAGATTCTGAGATGCTTCAACCATTTCACAATAACATCTGAATAAAGATAAAATTAAACTGATTCAGATAAACAGCATAAAACATCTTTCTCAAAGGTAAACACATTACATTCAAAGTGTCACACAGAAATTAATTGTATTTTTAAACATCTGTAATGCATATATGTAAATATTAAATTTTTCATTTGAAATAATTAGTCACAATAGTGTACTTCTTTTCAATGAAGACTACAAATCACAACAATAGAAAATCTGGCACTCCTTAATTTACTAGAGCATAACTGCCACCTCTCTGATCCTTCTTCATTACCATTTAACCATGTCTGTGGCAAGACAATCTGGAGACCAGGCATGATGTCCTTTTGATGCTTTCAACCATTACTTTCTACACCCTTCTTTTCCAATTAAATTTGGGCTAAGAAAGCATAATATTCTCCACGTGTTGAGACTCCTTTTGTCCCTTGTGATAATTAACATTTAAACTTAGATTTATTTTTTTATTCTATCAACAGTTATCATATGTGTGTGTGCACACAGTCACACATGCTTAATATCAGTCTTGTTCAGACCTTCTACTGTCCAGAATACAGCAGACAATATTCAAACAAACAGAAGTACTATTTTATATTTTTTTGTGACCCCTACATATACTTATTTTATGTGTTTATTCTCACCTGGCTGGCATTTTAAGACTTCTTCAAAGAGCAGACTTTCAAACAGCATGGTTGCTAAGAGCTGCCCATGTAGTCTACTCAAGCTCTTTTTCTGCTATTACCTGTCATTTTTGGGGTGCAGTCATCTTCTCCCTGAAGAGAGGATAAGACCAGCTCTTTTTCTTATCTCTGTGTTTCTCCAGAAAGGGTATGTTTCCGTGTATTACAAGGTTATGCCCACAACTGCTGCAAAGCTGTACACTTTGGGTGAATTTTCTTCAGCAAATCTATTCACTCCTTCCCTTCTCTCCCTCCCCTCACTTTCTTCAGTGTTGTGTTTCCCTTCCTCTTCACCACCACAAACTCTATTATTCACCACCACCCTATAACCCTATAACAAACTCTTTAACAGTCTGGGATCCCTCTCTTGTCTTTACTTTGTCCTTCACCCTACCTGCACTCTTGGCTGTTAACCTGTCCCTTCCTGGACTTATAGTGTCTAAAATTGTAGCAGTGGGCTAGGGGGAAACCCCTAGCTGCCACGTTCTAGCCCTGTCAATCATAGATTCAGTTCCACCTCTGTTATTTTAATATTCATTATATTGTTTTACTATTCAACAGTTGCCAGAAACTTCTGCTGTTCTGTAACGTTCATAGGTTAATGCAAATATGTTCCGTCCTTGCCCAAGACTCATTGGAAAGCTGTCACCCCATGTCAATTCATGATTTGTTAAGAACCTTGGACCCACCTTATCACCACCCCCTTCCCCTTTCCTTATAAAATCCTGTGTAAAGATCCCATTGGGGTCTCTCTGGGAGCCTGTATCCTGAAGAAGCAGACATCATTGAAAGTCTGGGTAAAGCTACCAAGAGTCCGTTCTCTCTTCTTTACTCCTACCTGCTTTTCAATCTACATCGGGTCCTCTGCTTTCACTGCAAAGCAAAAC
>VYZT01028249.1:24014-42347 GCA_013400735.1 Pomatostomus ruficeps | reverse complement strand
CCTTAAAAAAGAAAAAAAAGAATTCTGAATGCCTTTAGATGCAGCCAAGCTCACACCCACCAAAGTCTCTGCGAGAGAGGACCATGGAGGAGTTTATTCATTTACATGTCACTTACTCAGTTTTGCGAGCCTTTTTTTCTGAGCAGCTGATCCCAGCGCAGGATACTGGCACAGATGCCTCAGCAGCCTGATCCTATACAGCGGGCTTTATCTCTCTGCTTTTAATCTAATTTATAGATCATCAAGAATACAAATATCATCGGAATACGCAGTAAAGGAGTCACAGAGCACAGCAGTGTAGGGGAGTGCATGAGCAGAAGCCCCATAATCTCCTGTGCCCATTTGTCATGTCTTCAGCTCATCCCTGTGCTTCTGCAGCCAACAAAGCTGGGTCTCTCTAGGCACCCTAGCAGACACCAGATACCCGGTGCTTCCCACAGGCGTGGGATAAGTGATGACAGCTTTGGCTGCTGCTCATGTCCTGATCACACAGAGGTAGGGATAGCACAGTCCTGGGCTTTACTTGTCTTGTCCCTGCATGGCTGCTCTGCACAGAGGACTTGTACCCAGAAAATTCTTAATGGATGAATAGAGCCCAGAGCCACATTTAAAATATGGCTCAGGCATACACTGGACACGTGCTGTGCTGCTGTGTTGGACTTGTGCAGGCATACAAATTTTGTGTGGCCAAGCAGGGCTTTGGGCTACAGATAGCCAAAAGTCCATCACCTCCCCTTGGGGCCAGCTGCTGACCCATGAGACCGCTGACCACTTTCCCTTCCCCTTGCAGAGTTTACCAACAGAGCCTCTCTCCAGAGCAACTCAGCTCTATGCTCTTAGCTGATCTCCTCAGGGTCTGCTCTGGAAAAAAGTCACAATTGTGCCATTCTCTGGGTATGAAAAATAGCTCAGTAGTTTTCTTTCTGTGAAGCCTGACAGGCATTTCAGATCTTGAACTGCTGGAAAACCAGCAACCCTCCCCATGATTTAATTTTCAAAGGCACTGACTTAATTCCCAGAAGGCAGTGATACTGCTGGCTCTAATCAAGAGGGCTGTGCCTAAAAAGAATGAGAATTCCCCTCCAACTAATTTTTACTGCCTGGTTACATGAGAGCAGAAAGCCCTGCAGGGAGAGGGTAGAAATGCTCTCTCCCCTTTACCCCTGATATAACCAGATCTGTCCTAGTGGGACGGATCTATGACTGCTTCCCAACAGCTTTACTTCAGAGTAAACGTACTGACCAAATGAGCTCGTCTCTTCAGTCTCAGTATGCTTAATTTACCTGTACTTCCTGCAGCTAGTTCCTGTTTTAATGATACAGTGCTAAGCCTAAATGAAACAATGATCAGAAGGGAGACCTGGGGGAAAAGTAATGATTTCTAGCTACTCACAGTCTCCATTCTGAGGGAAGCATTTGCTGTGTTTGGAGGTGCATGTTTCCCTGTGGCAGGGAAAGAGGGGAGAGCTGGCATTTCCAGTCATCAGCTTCTGGAAGGCAAACTGAGTGCAGCCTGTCTGCTAAAATCTGGCAAAGACTGAATTATGCAGAGAAGAAAGGAGGACCATATCATTTGCACAGCATGCCATATATTTTCTTTCTCTGTGTTCTCGTTATGCCTCAGCAGTCTTCTCTACCAAAATACTGAAATACAATCCTTCCTTCTGAGAGCACAGTGAATAATTCTTTTCTAAATAAATTCAATCCCAGGAAAGCCACTGATCTTAATGGCAGAGTAGCTGATTGAGCTGAGTGTCAATCCACTTAATGGCCAAATAATCCAAAGCTCTGCTATTAAAATTTTCATCAAAAATGCTGGCAGGGAAAGACAGACTTTTTGTAACAGTCATTGCATGAGACCATTCCCTTAAAAATGATGCTTTTCCGTAGCCAGGATGCCTCTCTGGCTGGCTGGACCTCGCATGCCACTGCCACTGCCCGTCCCGTTGGCACCGTGGCGAACAGAGCTGCTGGCAGCGGGGGCCAGGTTGGGCTGCGCGCAGGGCAGGCGGCTGCTGCTGTTGTCAGCCACCTCCAACGCCTCTCCCACGGCAAATGTCATGTAAGGGAGAACTGGCAAACAGATCTGACTTACAAAACCATTCCCATTTGCCTGCTGTAGAGCCTGGTGCTCTACCTCCTCTCTGCTAGAGGCCTGTATTTACTTTTCCCGCCTTCTATTCCCTCCCCACATCCAGAAGAAGGTGACCATTCAGGCCTGAACTGACACTGCACCTACTTTATTACCTGTTTTCTAGATTGACAAATGTATCTCTATTAATGCATCTTAAATACCCATTCTTCATTACGTATTGTATTTACTATTTTCTTTTAAATTTTAGATTTGTCTATATTAAATATTTATTTTCCCTCAGGTTGATATATTCCTCTGTGATTTTATCATCTTACCTGCATTTCTCTTGTTTCTTCAAAAATAAAAATTTTGAGGACTGAAGGGAGAGTTTACTCCCCTTCAGTCCTCAAAAGAAGAGGGCCACTTAAGGAATGGTTTCAGTATTTCTAAGAGAGCTGCTGAGAAACAAATTTGTATTTGATATGATTCCATGCTAACAGAGGTTGACCTTATCTGAGCACAGCCTTAAAAGGAAAGTCTGTTCAGTCTCAGGCTTGAGAGTACACAGACATGTGGGCCTTATGTAAGTACTAATAAGTGTTTACAGCATTGCTCAGATATCTTCATTGTTCGTAGCTGTACTTTTGCAATACTTTTGTTTGTTCAATTTCCTTTCTCTACTGTAATCTTAATGTAGTCATAATGGATTTGATTAGATGTTGTTGCTCTTTCTTGGCTTATTACAAACTGCTGGCAAACAATGCATGGCTCAAATGTGCTCCTGCAAAATCAGCTGCTTAATAATGCCAAATAGCAAACAAGTTCTTGGTGAAGGATCCGTAAACGGAACAAAGGGACGCATCTCTGCAGTATGCTAAACAAGCCTCTGCCTGCAGTCAGCAGCATGACTGACGGGTGAAGATAAAGGGCAGCAGTAAAGAAAACTGTTTCTTGAAGCTTACACAAAATACATTTTTCTACAGAGCGTGCATCACAAATATAGCAGAAATGCTATGGACTAGCATATAGGATATGTGAAAACTTCTTTGGCATGACGGATGTCTGATTTCATAGCCCCACTTATGAATAACACCCTTGTCCCAAACTTAAAACAGCGCAAAGCCTCACAGTCTGTTTGTGCACTTCTCCTCCTGGGAGACAACAGTCTTAACAGAAGATGCCTATTTGTGAGTCATTGGGTGAGAGATACCAATGCTGGGATTTATAACAGCTCTGTGAAAAATCCAGCTTCTTATTTCTGTTCCATTTTTTCCAGGCACTTATAACAAGCTCACTTTTGGGGTCAGGTGCAATACTTTGTTCAATCCTGAGATTTTATTTCCTTTTTTAAATTTTTTTTTTTTTACAGCAAAATTAAAATAAGGCATCTATTTATTGATTTCTCTTCTGAGACAACTTTGACACCTCCATCGCTTTCATCTGCTATCCCTTGCCTTATGCTGGGCTTGTAAGCTCCTTGAGGCATGGACGGGTTTTCTCTGTAGTGTTTTCGATTGCCAGAGTAATAGGAAAGAAAATAGTAATTATAATCTGCTGGTGCTTGTTCATAATGTTAAATAAATGCTGAATGTTTCCTCAAAGGAACAAAACCACCATGTCTTGCTTTTAAAATCCACAGATTTGAACTAATCACTCATGGAGTCATTTTCTGTGCCTCTATGTGATTTAAGCTCTCATCCCTGTGGAGGACATCTTGCGAGCACAGGCTGAAGGTTTTTTTGGCAAAACACAAGCACGTGTATGTACTCCTAGTGCTGGCCTGGGGCTTCAGGGAGCAAGTGCTGGCTGCCCAGACACTGCTGGGTGACTGTGCTGATTAAATTGAGAGGTATTAACACTAACTGTTTCTTTAATCTGCTCTCATTCATACTGAGTCTGAGCAATGGTCTGAAATATGACTGCACTCCCTGGAGCAGAGAGGCCTGTGTTAAAGCACTGGGATTATAGGGCCAAAGAGGGATTTCTTCAGCCTTACCTGCCTGGACCAGCCAACACAAATCATGCATCAACATAAAACCACAGCACATTGATTTAGAGACTCTGATATATTTTCCAAGCAGTTTTCCCCAAGTCTTGACTGAGTTGTGTTATTGTGGCTGCAAGCAGCAAAATATGTAAATATTAAAATGTCACCTCACAGCAAGCGGAACTGTGTGAGACACAACTGGCCATCCATAGGACAGAGATAAAATCATAGAATGGTTGAGGTTGGAAGAGACTTGTATGGTCATCTCATACTTACCCCCTGCAGTGAACAGGGACATCTCCAATTAATCAGGTTGCTCAGAGTCCCATCCAACCTGACCATGAATTTTTCCACAGATGGGGCATCCACCACATGTCTGGGCCACCTGTTCCAGTGTTTTGCCACCCTCATTGTAAAAAACTTGTCCCTTATAACTAGTCTAAATCAACCCTCCTTCAGTTTAAAATCATTGCCCCGTGTTCTATCACAACAGTCCCAGCTAAAAAGTTTTTCACTCATCTTTCTTGCAGGCCCCCTTTAGGTACTGGAAGGAGCTATCACATCTCCCTGGGGCTTTCCCTTCTCCAGGCTGAATAACCCCAGCTCTCTCAGCCTGTCTTCATAGGAGAGGTGCTCCAGCCACTTGATAATCTTTGTGGCCCTTCTCTGGACCTGCTCTAACAGGTTCCTGTCCTTCCCATGCTGAAGAAAAACTGACATGTAGAAGGTCAGAAAATCCAGTTGCTTTCTTCCTATTTAAAATGTTTTGGAACAGAGGTCAGCCACACAGTCGGTCTGAAAAGAAGATCATCCAGATCCTGGGATCTGAGCACACTGTCCCCTGCCATACAATGCTGGCACAAACATTGGCATGCCCCTATATCCCTAGAGTTTAGCACATAGAAATGGCAAATGTACCGTGAGCAATTTTATCCTGTTATTCTGCAGCATTTACAATACCCGACTGACAATATGACAATAACCTTTGTCACCACACCTGGTATTTTCTTACCAAGGCTGTCACTGAAACCTGCAGAAGCTGAGTTTACCTGGTCACTCACAAGGCAATGCCTGCTCTGCGAAATGCTGCATTCCAGTTTTTTCCCAGGTGAAGTTCTGCTATGGCGGACAGTACACCACCTTCTGTTTGTGTCTGGAGGAGCTGAAAACAGTAGAAACTTTGTTTAATTGGGCTCTCACCAGAAAGAACACTGGAAACAGAGCAAAAGAACCTTTTCTTTATACAGGGCTGCTGGAGGCCCACCTGAAACAGAGGACTTACCTTTGTATGTGTGATATCTGGACAGTGTGTTTCATACTCCCTGTGTGTTCACGGTCTTGTTCTCCACGTAATCAAGGGTAGGTAAAGACCAGATGAGCCATGTGGCTGATCTTTGCCCAGCTGCGACCATAGCTCATGGTCCTGAAGCCTGTATGGAGTAAAGTTATATTCACTGACACTCAGTGGAAAAATTTAAGCTTGTTTCCATGAGATTGCTAGTCCTTCACTGTATTTTCCTAGAATCACAACCAGGAAATCGTACACGGTGGTCTACTTATATATGGCAATGCCTAAAAAAACGCAATACTGAAAAAAAATGATGATCTTCTGTCTCAGAAAATTTTCTGCAAACCTTGCCTATTCTTTTATTTCCAGCAACTGTCATCTGATCAGAAGTACAGCTTTACAGACTAAAATGTATAGAATTGAAGGAAGCCAGAATATGCTATTTTAGTGAGTGTATTATCTAAAGTAGGACTTCCATCTGTTTCAGACCTAATTATTATATCATCTTTATGTAGCTCAATTTACAATGAGTGAATTAAATGCTTATGTGAGTGGTTCATACAATGTGAAACACAGCTGTGTCATTTTTATAGACAGAACAGGGCAAAATGTTCTAGACTCACTGAATTTCATTTTTCTACTGTGTATACAAAAAAATCCCTTTGTAGCAAATATTTTTCCCACTCTCTCAATAATACACAATTGTATTTTGGAGAACCATACAGCATATCCTCAGATTGCAATAAATTGCTGAATATTTTCATCTGCCAAAGAAAAGACTGTGAGCTTAGTGATCAAAACAGCAGTCTTTTTGAAAAGCATTCAGCTGGTTCCTCCTAACCTAGCTGTTGCCAAACAAAGACAGATTAAGATTAATTGCAGTAATTAAACAAAGGGACAGGCTACAGCATTAGTAGCAGCAATGCATCACATTCATTGTTCCCAGATACTTTATTCAACAGAAAAACAGAAAATCACAGAGCTCTAGTGGATGTTATGCACATTTTCTATAAGGATTAACTCTTCAGCTGATACCAGTTACAAGGCATGTGCATGTATAGTTTGCTATAGCATATCACTCTTCAAAAATCCCTTTAGCTAGTAAAAGTGAGCTAGATTTAGAACATATTTTTGACTAGATTATAACCCTCTAAAATAGTTTAATGGGAGCAATTTTTTTAAACTACCAATTTTTTACTTGCATTTCAAAATTCATCTGACAAGCTGTAGTGAAAAGAGAGGTAGAATATAGATTAGGGTCTAGAAAAAGCTCTTGTTTCAAACCAGATAAGGAATAGTCACCATTCTATTTTTGCTTTCCTCTTATCCAATACTTTTTTACTTGCTTCTGGGTTGAGGTTGAGTTTTGGTTTTTTTATTGCTTTTTGTGTGTTTGCTTCAAAAAGCATGCACTCTGCCTGAGGCCAGTTTTGGACACATCAAGTGTTCAGGTTACAGTGTCACCAGGCTCCCAGCAGGACACTGCAAATTAGCTGCATTGCATTCACAAGGCTTGGCTGTATATCCACTCTGAAAGCCACGATATTGGTTGTTGTTTCCTCAGAATGAAAAACGAGGGACTGTTGGCTCTGTCAAATACACACCCTGTTGGTAGAAAGCTAGATTCAAAAAACATGTTCATATTTAGGATATTCCAAGGCATATAAATAGCCTTTGACCAATAGTTTATGGACTCAGCATAAATTCCATGCGGCTCCAAAGCTTCTGCTCTCCCAGGACTTTTCCCATCCCTTTTGTCCCCACAGAGCTGGACATAAAAGCAGTCTCTGCTTAGCAAGACATGATCAGAGATTATTTCAATTAAATGTAAAAAAAAATTCCTCTTAGGTCCACTTCAGTGTGGCACAGACACAACCTGTTTTGCCAGGCTTGGCACAGCTTAAGGCTTAGTCATTAGTCATTAGGACAGAAATACACACGTTAAGAAATCAATCGGCAGCTTTGCAAGCAGAAAGGTAGCAGAAAATAAACAGAGCTGTACTCTAGGAAGCAATTATGTATTTTCCTCATTTAAGCTTTGAACTGGAGAGCGAATCTGATGGTGGGAAGAAAACATTAAGCACAACTGAGGAGGGGAGAATGAGTCCCTTGCAAGTAATTTCCCATGAATAGCTGCCTGCTCTGACATCTTTTGATTGAGCTATTTCTAGACCTAACCCTCTGCTTGTAAATGCTGATGCTAATCTTGTTTCAGAAATGTTTCATCTTGGCAAGGCATTAATAAACACTGTACCAGAAATGCTTGGAGTCCAGCCATGCACAAGGCCTTGCTACAACAGATCAATCAACAGTGGAGGTAGGTGAAGACCAGGAGGATGTTCAGATGCCTTTATGCTTCTTCGAGCACAATTTGATTCAGCCCAAGACCTGGTTTGGTTTTCCCTTTGCACAAGAAAATTCTAGCTTGTGTAAGTGCTCACAGAAAACAACCACTAGTTTGCAGGTTGAAGTTTGCTGGATGAGAAAAGAAAATTTGATTTGGTGGAGAGAACACCCCTGCAGTGCAGTCATCCATCAGGACAGTACAGGTAAAGCAAGGGGATACCTACTCTCACTCCAGCTACAAATCACAGGAATAGCCATTACAGACCATTCACTAAAGAAAGGGGGTCCACTGTATAGGCCAAAAATTATTCATGTTTGCAGATTTTTAAGTCTCCTTAAAGGAGTCAGGTTTTCAGAACCAAGATCTTCAAAACAATCTCATTATTCAGTTGTTTTTGAAAGCCATAATGTAGATATCACAGTCTGTTAAATAACAACCAAACTACAGGAAGTTGGCCCTTATTGCAGTGAATTATTATTACTACTGCTTGCATTGCTGTTGACAAAGATCGGCAGCCTGGGCTAAACAACTGGAGACAGGTCCCCTCTTCGCAGGAAGTTTTGTAACATATACAACACAAAAGAGACAAACTCATCTCTAAATAACTTCCACTGTCAATGATGCATTAACAGGAGAGAGAGAAATATTACTTTTCCTTATTCAGTGCATAGATAGCATTGAACTTTCACCACTTATCTGAGGCTAAAGGCTGTCCTCATTTATGCCAGATGAAGGGTATTAATAGCAACAAGTGTCACTGGACGAAAGCGGTGAGTGAGTCTTTGGTACAGCCTGTTATTGATAAGACTCTGATCCCCTGCCCAGCTGAAGAACGAGGCTCCAGCTGCCAAACAAAGCGCTTTTGTTTGATGTGGTAGCTGCAGCCATGTAGGGAAAGGTGCCAAGTATGATTCTGAAGTAGCCTTTTAATAGCAGATAGCTAAAATGAGAGGTTGCTCTGAGTGGGAACACAACACACATGGGGGGAGGCAGTTCTGCTTGATGTGTGAAAGCTTACTGTTTATACAAGCTGATGCACATGGCATTACATAATTGTAATTGGATGCTTTTTTGTCTCAGGAGACATCTGAATTGTAGCCTAATCATTTGTACGTGACATCCTGCTGCCCCTATTAACAAAACAAAAGTTTAGAATTGTACAAAGATATTAAAAATCCCAAATAGAGTTTAGTAGGAACCATGTTCACCTTTTCTTTCCATAGCTTTGCCTTAGACCCCTATAACCAGCAGGATGTTTATGGAAATATACTTCAGGGTAAATGATTAACAATGCAGACAGTAATGTTGTGATTCTGTTTCGTTCCAATAAAAAGGGAAATGTACTGTAGGGTAAGTAAACAACTCATTACACAAGTCACCATCTAGTGGTATGTAAGAACATGAACTACTATTCTTTAAGTTTAGATGTTAAATAAACCTTGGGAACTTAAAATAACATCTTCAGTGCTGCTCCAAATGAATTTGTGAATATATACATATATATATGGTACATATGTGAACATATATTTTTTACATACACAGTATTTTAGATGTATGTGTTAATATGTTAGTATAGAGAGATGTTTTAAGCAAATTTGGTGTTACTCTATGCAAAGTTTAGTTGAAATAAAGTTTTATGTCATGTATTTAAAATGATAGAGCACAACAGTTTGTAGGGGACAGGTTTTTTAGCCTTTTTCTCTTCTCTGTGTGCATTTATATGTGTGCCTTTCTTTATGTACATCTGTAGCTGTATTTATGTGCCTGTAACTGATGCTCCAGAGCACCCCATGCAAGGGGTCTGTATTTCTTACCAGCCAGCTGAGTTGCAGTGGCAAACTCGTGGTTTACTGGTGCTATTTGGTAACTGCAGGAAGAAGTGACATCTCCCCCACTGCAGCTATCTGTTCAGAGGGAAAGCTATTAGGACTGACAGAGAAGCTCATTCTTGCTCATTATATTCCAAGCCCTTACAGATGAGGCAATTTTTCACTCTTCTCAGTTGTGATAAAAGCTGAGGACAAATACAGCATTATACTCTATTCAGCCTGTATCTAAAAATGTTCTGAATTTATTTATCTCTGAAGAAAAGCTGTATGCAAGCCAGCACTTTTTCTCTGCCCCAGTCTACCTTTCCTATTTGCATTTCTATTTAGCATTATTTCACTTGGGGCCAAATCATTGAGACATTATTTGACTTTTACCCAATCTCTCTTCCTGCATTAGTCACCGTATGAGATTTGTCCAACAAAGGACTTAATTAAAACTTTGCAGAGAGGATGATGTGCTCTAGAACTTCCTGATGGAACAAAAACCACATGGCAAACAAAATATGACATCAGGTCACAACGGTGCACTGATGGTGAGCCATAACATTTCTGTTCCTGGGCTCCCAAAATGCCAGAGAATACATGGGGTGGAGCTGGAGGCAGCCTAATGAGAGAGGCTTGGTGTATGTAAGGAAGGATGATCTGCAAATAAACAGCTATGATTAGTACTTGGCCAAGTGCAGCATTTGTTGCTTGGCCTCCCACAGAAAGAGCAGTGTGACCTGTCACAGACGCTAACACCAGCTGCTAACAAAGGCCAACTCACCCTTTTCCCCACGAGGCCGCCAAGAGCAAGAATTTGACCACATCATGCTATTCTAACTCCTCTCTACTTTTGGGAGGCTTTTATCATGGAGATCTCTAAAGTTAGGCTGTGGTGGTGGAAGGTCTTCCACTGATGAGCACTGCAGCAGTTGAACCAGACTTCATTAAAGGCAAGAGCACAAAGGAATGCAGTGAAACTATCTTATGTAAAACACCAGGTGAGCTTTGGGGATGAATCTTTGTAAAACCTGGTCTGCAAAGCAGGGATTTTAAAATACTTTTACCAGTTTACAGTTCCTGCCTCCTTGTACTGAACCTGGAATAAGGGGAGGAGAGAGTCCTTCCTAGGTGGACTCACACACTGAATTTGGTTCCCTCTGTGGCAGGATACCACACGTCAGCTTAGTCACAGGACCTGCCTATGCCACTTATACTGCTTTTGGTGCCTTGAGTGCTGGTAAAAATAAGAAACAGACACAGCAGTATAGGAAAGGGTATTACCTTGGTTTAATAGGATCCTGGTGTACACCTCTGTTGGAGCCCTGCCCCGTTGGAGAGTGAGAGTGAGCCTTTGGCGTACCTTCGTATACAACTTTTATGGACTTTACAAATTAGCATATCTACTTAAAATCTTTCAATGAGTAACTTAACAAGTGAGGTAACTATCTTCTTATTTTCTCCCCTAAATGAAACTACAGCCTAGCTCAAAAACATGTTTTAGAATCTAGACTCTTCAAGGTTGGAGCTTGTAGTTTTAAGATAGTAGAGATGTTTTGTCTTCTCTCCTCAGAGAACTCTTAAACTAAACTAAATATTAGACTACTAAACCATAAACATGCAGTACTAAGGATACAGGGTATAAGGGTAAGGAGTACAGGGAAGGAAAAGGGTATAAAAGGTATAAAATGTATAAAAGGGTATAAAAAAGGACAAAAACAATCAGGCATCACTTTAAATGCCAATAAAATTACCTTGAATTCCTCCATTTAGCTAATGCATTTTAACTCACATTTATTTTAGTTTAAGAGCAGGCATATGGCCACTTACTGCAGGTCAGCTCAAAAGAGGTAACTGCTTAGGTCTTAGTTGTCTTCTTGAATTTTAAAGTCTGCCTGGGTAGTTCTCTCTGGAGTCTGTGACGGGGAAGAAAACTGAAAGGATAGGGTCTCAGACTCAGTAATGTCACCGCCTCAGATATCCTGAGAGCCCTGATGCCGGTAGGAAAAATGCAGATTCATACTTTCCCAGATTATGTACTAACCTTAAAAATTCAATTCAGTTCTCTCCTGAAGGAATTTCCTGGCTTCCTGTACTATTTTCTTTTTAAAGACATGCAGCATTACAAGTGGCCAAAGGCACCTTTTGCCTGATGTCTAATTTTTACCTGTGCGTTTAAAAAATGTCTTTTTGCAGATGGCATCTAAAAGGCAAGATAGAAGACTTGAAGCTGGGGCTTTGTAGCACAAACACAGAAGAATTAGAAACCAAAACACTCTAGAAGAAAGGGAAAGAACAAAGTGGATTTAGGAAATGCAAAGGCTCCACTGCAATTACTGGAACAATGAGGAAGTAACAAGGATAAGCCATCAGATCTACAAGTGGTGCAAACTGGCATTGCTGAGGTAAATTCAGGGGCACCACATTGATTTTCACCAGTGAGGACTGAGGACTGTTACTAGGGAGGAATGTGTAACAGCCTTGTGAGGCACAGATTTTACTTTCTGTGGAGAATATTGTTTCAGTCTCTCCCACGGTTTGTCAGTGACTGCTCCCTGGTGAGAACATGAAAAAATTGTCAGGTCTATTAACCTTAACAAATGTAAATATGAACCCAAAATGTGGAAAAAATGCTTGGATCTGAGATGAATTTCATTCTAACAGACTGCACAGCGAAACAGTCACTTATGCAGCCAACCCAGCAACAGCAGCCACTGAGAAAGAAAATTGTTCACCTTGTTCCTTTCAGGTTGTGCTTCCTTCCCGTTTCTTGTTTTGGCGGCACCTCATGTAAGCAGCTGCACTGAAGGAGGTTGGAGTCACTCATGTGATTTATCCCAAATAAATTACCTTGCAAATGCAGGTCTTTCTTCTCCAGTCAAGACGTTGCTCACAATTTTTGTATACAACTGCGAACAAATCTTACCCACCAATTCACTCAGAAAGCTGCTGCTAGGAACAAGACATATGCTCAGTTCTTGTAATATCTGACTGGAACCAGGAGCTGTATCTGCTTATTTCTGTTGCCTGAAGGAATGGCATGTCCTATGTCCCCTGTCCCATAGGGAAAGAGGTATTCTTTTGCCTGATAGAGGCCATTCCTGATCACGGGGAAGTGTGTGGCATCAGACTAACACCAGTGCAGCAAGACTGTTTGGAGCATGACTTAGTTTGGGACGGAGTCCATAATGTTTACATTCCCATGAAAACAGTTTCAATAAAAACAAGTAATCAGAAAGCGATTTAGCCCACATTTGCATGTCTGGACTCATACAGGAGGGCCTGAGGGATCCCATTGTGCTGGGTTGAGATGCCAGGAGCTGTGTGAAATGGCCTATTTCTCCACATTGTGAAAAAGCTTTTACAAAATTGCTTCCTGCAAGGACCATTACTCTGGAAGGGTTAGGATGGGGCTAGAGGGAGAATTGGACTAGGGAATTCTTTGCTTGGCAGATCCTTTGCATTTCCTGCCAATGTACACAGACATGCCTGCAAGAAATGCAGGAAAATCTCCCACTAAGTTTCAGTCTGTGCTTTAGGATCGGGCAACACTTGCAAAGCAACTCTGCAGCCCATCTGCAGCTTAAGGAAGAGAGAAGCCAATGTTTGGTTAATGCTCTTGGATTCTCTTCTCCAAGGTCCAGATTCATAGAGACAGAAGGCTGTGCACTGCAATGTTTAAGGAGGCAGAGGCTGGGTTCTGCTTGGCATTCCCATGGCCAAGTTATGTGCTGAATAGGAGGACTCAGGCTCAGGCCTACAGGCTGCAGAAGCTGAAGGTGTTCCAGCCCCGGGCTGTCCTCCTGTGTCTCTGCGTCTCTGCTGCCCTCTCCACATCAGCAGCATGGCACACACTTCAGCATCTCAGCAGCTTCAGTGCCAGCCTGGTGTCCCAGGTTAAATGCTGGCTGGAGAGGATGGGGTTACTCTGAAGGACTGGGCACTTGTGCTCTATCAGCTCTGTTAGAGAGGTGATGCCTTCCAGCCCAGGGTAAATGTTTGTCTGTCAAACCTTCTGAGTGCTGGGGCTGTGGCTGAGAACTGGGACTCCGTGCCTGGAGACAGGAGACACTGAAAGCAGAGCAGGGGAGAGAGACTCCAATTTTGCCTTTCCCTTGGCTGGATCATCCCTTACCTGTGAAAGTGGGTTCCAGCCTCCAAGGTCTCACTGAGGGCTCAGGCACTGGTACCGTGCATTCAGGCACTGGCAGGAACACATCCTTCTCATACTGCAGGGTAGCAAGAGAAAGCAGGATTCCTTTGCTTAACAACCAAGTGTACGAGGGTACTTGCCCAGACAGCAGACTTTGGAGTTCTGAGTGATAAAATAAAATAAGATAAAATAAAATAAAATAAAACAAAATAAAACAAAACAAAATAAGAGAGAATTCAGAAGCATTAGGAGAGTTGCCTTTATGTGCAAGAATATTAATGAATAGTTTCCATACTATAGTGGCACAAATCTCAATGGAACAAAGATAAAAAATAGGACTAGATTTGTCAGAATAACTTCAAAGCATACATGGACATTAGGTTCCTCTAGCTCCATTTGCATTTGGATCCAAAAAAAATCTATACTTACAGTTCTTTTCTTCCCTGAAAAAGAAGGCATTTTAATGTCAATGGAGATTTTCTTTCACTTTGAACTTTCTTGTGTTTTTCAGTTTCCAACTCAGAGGTAAAATAGGTAGCCCTTCATTTTATTTAGCATGAAATGAATTACAAGGAAGTGGGACCTCTAGGAATAAAAAGTCTTCAGTCTGTATGTTCATGTAAGTGTAAAATGTACTGCAAGGCAGATTGCTTCTCCAATTTCACTACCCATTTGTAATAATAAAAAAGTGGACTCTGAGGAGAAGTGAGCCATGAGCTGTGTGATTTGAACAGCTACATTAACACACAAAGAAAAAAAAGGTGCAAGAGTTCAAGACAGTTCTCTGTTAATAGAAAAATACAACAGCACCCAGAAATGCATAAAAAGGCAGTAAATGAAAGACTGGATGACATACATGGTAAGAGCAAATCTAGACAGATTCCCTTTTGAAAATTAATAAGGGCTGCCAATTGCAACTAAATCAGGGGAAGGGAGGCAGCAATAAATGAGCAGACAGAGGAAGGGAGGAGGGATCGTACACATTGCAACGTACAGTTATTGGTACTTGGCTAAAATACAGGGTTGGAATGAATGAGAACCGATACCGAGATTATAATTTACAATACAGAGGTACAGAGAATGTTCTATCGGTGTTTGGTAGGAGGGAAAACTAATGCTTGAGTCATTCAGAAAGCACTGATAGTCTGTTTATAATACCCACATCTGTCACACCACTCTCGGTTGTAATTACACTCCCCTTGATGGGAAAGAAGAAGATTATGTACATCCCCAGGGAAGGATGTACTCATGAATCTGCAGGCAACATTCAAAGAACAATCCACTCAGAACTTGCCTGATTCAAGAAGCAATAGAGCATACCGAGTCACCGAGCCACATTTCATCATCATAAAGCTAAACAAAACGAAGAGACATACTTAACACTGAGCAGACCTTTGGTACCAAAGTAAAGGAAAAGAGATGGAAACTGGAGGAAAATACCTAATTAATACCTAAATAACTCCTTCTGGGCTGCCTGCAGGTAATCAAGGCTGGGTCTTAAGGACAGAATAGAATAAAGCATATTAGAAAGGAGTCTTGTTTGTTGAATGTGTAGCAGACAAAAAACCAAAACAACTGTATATTTCTAACTCCCACTTGAAAAGCACCAGTCTGAAAATGCCTACCCACCACGGAGCAAAAATAATTTTTAGCATTCAAACATACTGATTATTTGTGAATATTTCCTGCTATTCACTACTTTGAGACAACTGAAAACAAGCTATAGCACTTCCAAATTAAACCTGATGCGCAATGATTATGTTAGAGGTTGTCCATGCAGCTCAGCCTTAGAAAAAAGATATGGAGAATCAATAGGATTCTATGCTAATGATGAATCTGTAATGGCTCAGAGTAGCTTGTTCTTTTCCACTGATACCATCAGTGTCATGGCAGTGCCAAGGAAATGACAGATTTGCGCCTTTGCAAGATAATGATCACATTTACTCCTGTTTAGAAAGGAAAAGAAAGGATTAAGGACACATGATTTTAGCAGTACAAGCAAAATAGCATGTTACAAAAGCTCTATTAAAAAAATACGAGGTGGGGAATGCAATTGGAAATAAATATTACTGCTGGACTAAAACTTGGGTGATTTGGGTGATCTGTGAATTGGTCCCTTAAGACTTCCTCTGGCCCCCACACCTTCCCCCAGATATCCTGTAAAGATGTTTGCAAAAAACAATTTAGAGGTGCAGCTACACGGCATCCATATTTTCCTGTTTCAAGGAGAAAATCAGACACTACCACCTCCTTGCTGTTCCACCTTTGTCTCTCTGTAGAAGCATAAAAATCCACCATACACCAGAAACTGCGCACACATCTTCCCAAACCAGAGCGAGGAGCTATGGGGGTGCAAGCGCAAAGCTGGAAATCACTATTTTCCTCCAGGTGAAGGTGATGTGACCAACTCTGCACTGTGGTTAGGTCATGAGTCAAGACCTTGAAATGATGCACGTTTGGTTCCCAGTGGTAAAGCACCAAGCCTTTTCCTACATTCCTACATACCATACATGAACCTGTAGTGTGATTGTCAGAGCCTTACACCTTGAAAGATTAAGGAATTGGCCAGCAAAATGGGGATATGCAGACAGGCACCTGCCACATGTGCCTTCAGGACTGCAGGTGCACAAGTACCAGTACAACACTTTACAGCTTTGTTTTTCATTTCCATCCCAGATCCCCAGCACCCCATAAGGAAGGGGTTCATGGTAATTAAAGAGTAGAGCAGCTGTTTCCATGTTGCAGCTTTGTGGATTTGCTCTGGTTTATGCATATTGCATCTGAATTAATGTACACTTAAGCTAATAGGGGATCGCATGTGTAAAGCATCACAGAGAAGCTCACGCATCCTCTTTGCACCCTGGGAGAAGAATCTATTTACATCCCACAGCCTTTTTTGTTTCAGACATACCTGCACAGGAGTTTTACTTCTCTCAGGCTTCTGTTTGCACTGTGTCCCTCATTGTTCCCCTTCTCTCCTGGAGCTGGCAAAAGAAAGCTGTGGCATCTTTGTATTTTGCGCCTTGCCTGTAAGATCTGCGGCAGTGTACAATGTTTAGAGAGTCTGAGGCCAGAGGGGATCTTCAGCTCATCAGCTACTGCTCTTCAAACTGCCCTCTGAGTAACTTGTCATTGGCAAAAAATGACACATCTTCAGAGAACGTGCCTGTTCTGGATGTCGTTGGAAGATGGAGAATCCATCACTTCACCAGAGAGTTTGCTTCAATCACTCCTACCAGAACAACCTATGTCTTGTTTTTAGTTTGAATTGGCTGTCCTTTTGCTTCACATTCATGGGGTTTTTTCTGTACTCTTGCTTGCTAGACTAAATAGATGATACACTAACAGTGTTTTCTCCCTAGTACTTGAGTATTCTGTGACCAAGGAGTTACCTTTCTTATAGATTCATTCCATAGTGCACAGCACCAAATGCATGATCACTGTTCCTTGGAGAGAAATAAGTTAGATCACTTCTACCTTCTTTTATTTATTTAATTAAACATATTTGTTACCAAAATAAAATCAGCAAACTACTCCCTAGCTAACTCTCCTTCTTGACTGCTTTTACAGTTTCACTGACATGTCACAGTGTGTGGCTACCTGGAACAATATGCCTGTAGTTAATTCAAGTATTAGCCAGCAGAGATTGACGTTAAATAATGTAAAAGTATTCATAATTCCAGCTGCTATCAAAGAGAGGTCTGGACTGCTGGTAAAAATAAAACACAGAGATGGTTACAGGATGCCCTACAGATGCAGGGCAGTTTCAGAATTACACTGAGTGACATGCTCGCTGTGATGGCTTCATCTGAAAAATACATTGTCTAAAGCACAACTGTGCACTTTTGGCATAGCAGCATTTCAGAGCTAGCAGCTGGGTGGAAACATGAAAGCACCTACATGACCCTTTCAGGTTTCCCTGCAAAAGCCAACAGCCAGATACAACTTCAGAGGAATTCTCATCTACCTGTCAAAGTCAAAGGTGTAGAGATCTGCATGGTCTGAGCAAAGCTGAGGGTGCTGGGAATGCCAGCTCTTTTCTCCGTCACTGGAGCTCCAGGGACACTGGTCAAAGCTGACTCTTGTCTCTCGAATCAGCCCTCAGCCTTGCCAGGTGCCTGCAGGCAGGTCTAGTGCTGGAGGGCAAGGCTGTCATTCCCCCAGAGAACATATCTGTAGATTTTTTTTCAACCAGCTTCTTTTCATTGATCCTGCTTAAGGGCAGGTCACTACCCACAGTTACAACAAGAAAATTGAGCAGGCAGAGAACTGAAAGTGAGAATGAGGGAGCTGGCAGGAGTGCCTTTAAAAAAGCAGTGAAAAATTAAGTTAGAAGAGACTCAGTTATCTACACAAAGTGGTCGGGTTTACCAGCTGTGCCATGAGTCACTTTTAGCATCAGAACACCTCAAACTCACTACAGGTTTATTCTAGTAAGACAAATGGTTAATCATTCCTGATTATAATGTTGAAAGCAAGAGTGTATAGACAAAGACAACACAAAGTCATCCTGAGCAGCACTTTACATTTGAAATCTCTCTTAACTGCTGCCTGGGCTCTTTGAAGGATATTACACTGTCATCCTGAATTGCTAGTTCTCAGATTTCAATGATAGTTTAAAGATTTACAAAGTCAGTCCTAGCCTCAGAGACAACTACCTGAAAAAAAAAAAA
>VYZT01028249.1:13900-23993 GCA_013400735.1 Pomatostomus ruficeps | reverse complement strand
ACACAAAAAAAAAAAAAAAAGAAACAACCCAAAAAACTCTCCCAAAAACTCAGTAAGGAACATTTATAAAAACACTGTTTCATACCATCTAATTTTCCTCCAATTTGATGCCCTCATCTAAATAATTCCATTGTCATAAAATTCTAATTTTAAATTTAAAATTATATTTATATTTTCTTCAGTTCATTAAAATCTGTTTGCGTACAACTGAAATTTACTTATTTGAAGTGCTGTCTTAAGAGAATTGATATTCAGCATCTTTTTTGTAAAATGTCCGAGTTTGTTCACAGAAGAAAAATATTCTTTCTAGTCCTGCATTTTGGTTGGATTGCAAAAAATAAACTTCAGAGATATGAAACAACTATGAGGGGAAGGCAGAACGTTAGTCTATTCCAGAACACAAGTATCCATACATGGCCCTGAAGTGATCACAAGCTTTTCTGTTTGCAAGCAATTTGCATCTGGATTTTTCTTTGGTCTTTCAGAAATGCTTAGTATTTCCTGAATATTGTTTTAAGGAAAAAACTTTCTATATTCTATCAACTACAACAGTAGGAGCTTTTGTTATTCCAGTTTTAAGACATCATAAAAATCATTGTTGTGATACAGGAGAATACAATGAAGTATCATTTATTCAAAATGTCTTTTCATCATCCTTGTCTTAGCCAAATAATTAGCTGAAGCCTAAAATATGTAAACAGGTTCTAATATAAGATCAAGATTTTCAGGCTCTTCATCTGCAGGGTTTTGAAGATAATCACTTTGCAGAGAAATTCCTCAACAGTTCTGTGCACTCAAGGATGACAAAATGAAAACTGCCATGTAATTCAAAAACGCTTTTGGCAAAAATGGAAGAGATAACTTAAATTTTCATCGTATACATTCAAGGCTGTATAATGAGCCATATACATCTTCCCTTTTTGTATTATGCAATATGTGAACTAGAAGATTATTTAGAATAATATTAATTTTCATGCTATATTAATATGCACTGCTTTATGGTTAAATATTTTTTATATCTTCCAATATCCCTGGTGTGATTCCATGTTGCCTTCAAAGTATGCAACAAAGTAGACAACAATCGATGGTCTGTGCACCTACACGTGCAGCTAGGAACGGCTATTGGAACATTTGAACATCTCTGTGTATTGGGACACTCAGTGGCCTTTTAAAAAAAAATAAATTTAAAACCCTTTTGCGCTTACTAATTACAGCCTAATTCTAAGTGGACCTTGGAAAAAATTATTCACACTTCTATCATGATGAAGTGACCTGACATGCTGCACTTCATTGCTTCTGAAGCAGTCACTTCATCACTTTCTGCACTCTCCTGTTTTTTAGCAATAAAAAAGTTGTTCTTTTAAACTGTGTTCTTTTAAATTTATGTTTGTTATGGATTCCACTTTTATGCTGTTTTACTTCTGATAGTCTATGTTGAACAATTGAGGTTCTTTGCATAAACTACAATAAGCCTTATAACAATTATTGCTACCTTTACTGATCCTGGAAAATTATTTTTCCATTCATTTGGGAAATTGCAAAGCTCTTTCCACTTAGGGAGTGTATTGTGATTTACTGAAGAAATTACTACTGCCATCAGTGCCAAAATTACGATCTCTATAAAAATGTAGTTCAGCCAATGAAAAATGCTATGGTAGTAAAACTCAGACTTAATCTGCCTGGTCTGTACTGAGACAGATAATAGGTACTGTATTCTATATGTAACAAGCATTATTTAGTTATAATAAGTGATTAAATGCTCTTTATTTTCTGGGAGCTTGAATACGCAGGCTAATCTTAGCAGTAACTCTTTAAGGTAGATTTCAACTCTGCTGAAGATACATCTCATGCTTTTTTTTGCGAGGGTTAAAATTCTCTTCATACAAAACAAATAAAGTAATAGAGGATTCTGCAGTTTAAAAAGTTCTACAGAAATGTAAATTATTATTTGGACAGAGATAATACCTCAGAGCTACCTAGGGAGAAATGAAGCTTCATCAAAGGCAGGTTTTACTCTGTAGTTCAGAAGTTCCCCATGTCAGAGTCCTCTGCCATCCCCAGAGGAGGGCGTGAAGTTTGCAATAAGCCTTGCTATAATACCTGCCTGTAAAATTTCCAAGACCTGTCTGAAAAATCTGTTTCACAGCCCTGTTATGCACACAGTAGGTACTAAAATTCAGCAGTAAAATACCCTTATGTCTCTTTGTGTCAGGTATTTCATTTTTCTGGAGCTATTAAAAGCACTTTACAGAAGATGGCTATTTTTCTTCTTGTAAATTGATCCTCATCCGGGTTACAAGTACAAGAAACAGCAGAAGTTATTTATGCAGTGCCATATCTCTGATTTGACTTCAAGGTAGTCTTGGGGAAAACTAAAAAGAAAAAAAAGGAATGTCTTTGCTTTGTAAGCTTTGTCAATAGCTTTTGTTAAAAGACCTGATTTCTGCAGGCTGAGCCCTTCAATGCAAACAAGGCTTTATTGAACAGTTAATTCATTAGTGTAGTTCTGCAGAGGTTTGATAGACTGGCATCAAGGCTTCTGCTCATACCTGTAGAAGAAGACAAAAATGGAAGGTGGCCTTTTAATCCAAGGAAAGAGCCTTGGGAACACCACCTGGCGCTGCATTGCTCTCTTTTTTACAGGGGTTTCCTTTCCTCATCTTTCTTGGCTCCTTACTCCAGTAACAAGGGGGTTGTGATAATAGAGAACTCTTTCTCAAACGTATCTCTAATTATTAACATTCTTCTCCTACTACCTCGCTTTCTGAAGCATCACATGCAAGATACCTCTATTGCCACCCTGGGAATGTCCTGAATGCCTAGTCTAGGCATGTTCTTGGATAGCACGTTTTTTCTGCTTAAAATGGCTTTCCTGGAGGTCAGAACCATCCCAGATAACGTCAAGAGACCACATTCCCACAATGCTTCATAAAGAGCGTGTCATAAATCAAATTCATCGCGTGCATACCTTACCCAATGCAGACAGGGTGCATTAGAAATGCAGATGACCGAGCACTTTGTCTAAACTGCCTTCTCTCTCTTGTTAGCTTTTCAAGAAGTTCATGTGATCATGGAGACCAAACCCGACACTATAAGATTTAGGAATTTTTTTTTCACACCTTAAACATGAAATTCTGTGGGGCTTGGTGAAATATCCATTCTTCTGGATTCATTGCTTTTTATTTCTTCTGGAAGAATAGATGTTTTTCTACCACACATTAGGAATTTATATTGGTTATGTTTTCTTCTCGAAGCTGAGATACGCTTCCCTCAAGAGGATTTCCTTTGAGTAATTGCCTAACTGGTGGCCACTGAGCTGTAATTACTCCAGATGAAACCAATTGTCATCATTCCTTACAGTGCAAACTGCACTCCAAACACTCCAAATAGCATTCCCATTAGTCATATCTCCAGCACAACCTGCACATTTTTCCTGCTGAAAACAGATATTGATTTGACACAGTGCTGAGCTGATATGATGTATAACTGATTGTACATTTCTGTATGGTATTGGATTAGACTAATGCAGCCAGGTTTTCGATCTAATTACATCTGCTCAGCTGATGGAGAGAGCTGTACCCTGTGCAATTGCCTTGGAAATCACCAATATCACTGTATGATAATCTACTTAGAGTAAAAGAATCCTAGTGAAACAGAAACAGGCTGAGTTTCTTCCACAGCTTTTCTAATGTTGCTTGCATTTTAAAGGAACATGAGGTTTTTCTGAATTGGTAAATAAACATTAGATTCCTCCTCATGAAAAGTCACAGAAGAAAGCAGTCAGCATTTCCATGGTCTTTGAAAGAGTGTATCACTTTGGCTGTCTATCACTGTTCCATAAATGCACGCTGGTATGATTTGGTCTTGGCAATATATGATGATAAATACTTGAATTGTGCAGCTGGCTCTTGATCCAGACTCAATATTTCCCTCAGTGTAAGGTTAGCTAATATATCTCTTTTTACTCCCTGAACAGTACCTGCTAGGTAAGGCACGCAGTCACAGACAGTCATCGAAAGTTTGGCAGGAAAATTAGGTGGTAACCATTTCATTAATATCCAGAAAAGAACAAAAGCTTGCAAAATGAGCAGGAGACAGAAAGTACAAATAGTTTTGATCATGAATAGCTCTGTTTTTAAGAAGCAAAGAATTGCTAAACCACCACAGAATACTTTAGTTAATGTTTCCTATTATCCATTACTTCTCATGGACATCTAAGTCCTATCACTTTGCTCTCCTAGTTCTTGGGAAAATGACAATTATATAACCTGAAGCATGTCAGGAAAACAGGCTCACTTGAGACTCTTTTGGGTCTCTGAATTCTCAGGATATGAAAAGAATGCTCAGATTCCATGAGGTGATTGCCAAGAAGCTAAACAGCACCTTAGCACCAATACACAAACCAGAAAAAATAGGAACAATTCCCCTGCTCAGACTCTTTTTTTGTGGGAAACCTCGTCACAACATCTGTGTGACACTGAATTGACTGTAAAATAGAGGGTTGTTTTGTCCTTGAGAAAATGGACAAAAGTAGCAAATTGTCAGGATGAAGATGGTGTTCAGCCAATGGCTCTGAAAGAGCTCACCAATGAAACAGTTTGATTACTGAGAGTGGTGGATAATGCTCATAAACCTGCCTCACACACCTGAAGATGTCAGATAATGACACTAAGTGAACAAATATCGGTTTCAGGGAGAACCATGAAAGTCCAAATATGGAATCCTGATGCCTGTCCTTGGCTCCAACAGCCTGCTAATATCACAAAGAACAGACACCTGGGTAAGTATGATCAATTAGGAAAGAGTCCCTGTGTTTTTCTTTAAGACTGTGCCTTACCTTGCAAGCTGAGTTATTTAAAGTCAGGAAGGAGTTGAATAGGGTGAACTGGCTGGTGTGGACTATCTGTGCATCTAAAGCACCTTCAGTAGATTTCCTCACATTTAATTTCCTGAGCATTTCTAATAAATATTAAAACATAAGAGAAGAGGAGTGAACAAACATGATGGCAGGCAGAAAGCAGAGGGATGTGTGCAGGAGCCTGTTCTGGTTAGAATATTGATAAATGAAGTGTCTGTGAAGAACTACACAACTTACAAGACTGAGTGCCTGTGTAGATCACAGCAGCTGATAGCTTGCAGCACAGATAAACATAAGGGGATGAGCACTGCAGAAAAGTACTTCTAATGTCACATCTTAAATGATGGGCTCTGAGCCCAGCACTAATACTCAGAAATGAAATTGTTCCAGTGTATTGGTCAGTAGCAGTCAGGGGGAAATAAAAGTTAAAATCCCAGGAATTAGTAAGAAAAATAGAGAGTGCAATAGCCAGTGTTGCTGTACCACTATATGGATCCATGGTTTGCCTACAATTTGAAAAGCATGCAGTTTACATTTGCCTGTGCCAGAAAAATTATATTAGAATTAGGAAAGGTCCTAAGAAAAGCTGGAAGGATAATCTGAATTGGAAAACACCTTCTATACAAGAAGCAATTGAGCAGGCTATGATTTCTGAGTTTGGAAAAATTATCCAGAAAAATAAGGATTGGAATGACTACGGAAATAGAAAGCAACTGTGAGCAGCGTTGTCTGCCACAGGAACTGCAGATCTCCAAATGCAGCTGGTGGGAGCCAGATTCAGAACCAACAACAGAGGAAATGGGCCTTTGTGCATCGCATACCTGGCAAGTTGAAATATTTGCCAAAGGATGCTGTAGAAGTATGGAGCATTTATATGATCTCCTTTAGTTCAACAAGTACGTAGTAAGCGAGAATGTGATCTTGGGTAGGACAATCGTATGAATCCATATGCCCAGAGCTGCTTTTGGATGATTATGGATTTGGTGCATTCATTAGGACCTGGAAAAAGGAAACACAAAGCCATAGCAAAAAGACTACTGAGAAAGAAATACTGCTGTAGATAAATCATATACAGTATGTTATTTTTCTTTTTCTTTGATGCCATGAGTGTTTTTTGAAGAGGCAGGAGTCCTATTGTCACCCTTGTCACTAAGACCATCAGCAACAGAGGGCTGTGTACCAGGGCAGGAACCTGCAGGCTGGAAGCCAGTGAGTCACTGATGTTGTGTTCCAGGAGGTTTTAAGTGGTAGAATAAGGAGTTCGGGGCCCTGGAGGATTGGTACAACCAAGTGCCTGCTGTGCACTGTAAATCAGGGAAGGCAGCTTGCAGTTAACAAGGAGTGCTGCAGGTCTTGTCAATATACTCTGTTTCACTGATTATCAGAAAGGTCCAAAATCTCTGGGTCACATTGTAAGTGAATGTAAATCTCAGTCAATTAAAATTAGACTTCTAAAGTTTCAGAATCAAGTAAAAATATAAATTCTATGAAAAGGGGAAAAGCAATCGCAAAACCTGGTCAAAAGGAACAGTCACATATGACTGCTCAAAATTCACAGAAAGAAAAGCTCCATCCAGTGAAACAGTCATTGGGTACATACTAATCTGCTCTACTGTCTTGCACCCATCATTTTTACAAAAAAAAAAAAAAAGCATTAATCTTTCACCTTTGTGTCAGCACATCCAAGAACTGGAGCCTCATCTAAAACCCCTTGAAGTCAGTGAGGGCTGTCATTCACTTCAGCTGGCTTTGGAATGGACTCTGACAATGTAAATTGCCTGCTAGCAAACTAAATAAAGATCTGGGTTCAATTCAAGTTGAACATAGATAAACTTAATAGTACTGGCATCCATGAAGTTATACAGGTCTGCAAGCACAGCAGCCTTCATTCTGTTTGCTGCTGTTCAGTTGACTTCAGGAATTCATTGCATGAGGTAACACATCAAAATGGCATTTGATAATGATTTTCACTATCAGTGACGGCACGAAGCAGAAAATAAAGTAGAAATCAAAGTTTCCAAGGATTAATAAAAATATCTTACAAACAGGAAAGGATACTTTGCACCGTTTATGCCATGCATAGCATTTCAAAAAATCGAAGCCAATCACTTTTTCAAGACAGCATGAAGTCAAGCCCTATCTAGAAAATGATACATTTATTAGGATTTTGAGAAAAAGTGTTCTTGCTATTATCTCTGGGAAGAGATAGACTTTGCAGGAATGACATAAAAATATTCTTTCCTCCAGTGTTTGATTGGCATAATCTGTCTGCAACACCTACAGAATATGATACTATGTTGCAGGAATGTGGCATCAGTCTTTTTTAGGAGGAAATATTTGCAATGTTTTGAAATATTTCATTGTCATATATGTGTCTGTGTGTATGACAGAAAATAAATTCTGCTGCTGGTCTCCTGGGATATATCTTCTTGCACACAGAAATACTAATTGCAGTCTTCACCATAGCATAGAGACATAACCTATTGTGGTATCTGGACTGGAGAAGACAAGGAGAAGTAAAACAAAAAAAAGAAAGGGAAAAAAATACTTGTAAGTATTCGTGTCATCTGAATAATTGCTTTGAAGGGAAGAAACCAGGACCCGCTGACAAGTTTCTATTCTAATCTTTTCTACTGCTATACAACTAGTGTTACAAATTGACACAATTTACCATTGAGTTTGTTTGGGGTTTTGTTGTGGTGTTTTGTCTGACAACATTTTTTTCCCCTATATCTCAAAGGAAATCCACCGGCGTTGTTCTTTGCCAAGATTACATGAAACATGCCATATTGGTGGGAAAGAAGACAACCCTCATAAAAATCATTTGGAACTGACCAGTTCTTGCCCAGCTCTTTCATTCCTAATCACACAATGAGAACCTTGAAAGGGTTCTGAGAAGCACTCAGAACCCACAACATCCCGTCTACTCACTGAGATATTTTCCATGAATATTTTTGGTCGTGTGGGGAACCAAATCTCTCAAACAGGATAGTCAGCTGCTGTCTGGATGGGTGTCTCTATTGCAAGCATTCTTGCAGGAGCAGCTTCTACAGGATCAGGATGGGAAACCACAATTTGTTCTGATGATTTCTTACAGTCCATCTGCTCTGTGGTTCTACTGCAATGATGATTGCAGTACATCAATGACCCATTTCTAGTTATAATTTTAAAACTATGCACAGAACTTCTTCTAGCTTTCCTGCTATGTGCAGAGTGTCCTACCTGTAACCATAGAACTAGAGAAGGATTTAGGTTGGAAGGGACCTAGGAAGGTTGTCTAATCTGACCTCCTGCTGCCCCCCATCCTGCCCTTAATTAGTTCAGGCCGCTTAGGTAGTTAAATCTTGCTGACTAGTTAAATCTTGAACATTTCCAAAGACATTTCTGCATTTGCATTTTGCAGACTGTTTAAATTTATCCATGTGGAGTTTGGCCAGTTCCCTCACCTGTCACTGGAACTAATGGTATCACTGGGACTGCCCAGGATTCCTCCACCCAGGGACTTCACCAACACACAGAAGCACACAAATTGTGCCTAACTGGTCTAGGCTCACCAGGCAATGGTCTGAAATTTCCACCTGGACAGTTGCTAGTCCATTGCTGAGCCATGAAACAGCACAGAGATCAATCTATTGCCTTACTACCTCAAGCCAGTCCATTGCCACATCTACTCAGAGATCACCAGAAGACACCATGGATCAGCCAAGGAGCTGAAACCGAGATGTCTGTGTGCACAGAGAGAGTGCTGGTACTCCTCTACATCAAACCTGAATTTAATAATTTTATCACAGCTATAGTTTAAATCCAAGCTTGTCAAAAATTCTTCATACTTGGGTCTAACCAGGCCTACCACTTCACTAAATGGCATACTAACACACACATAATTAGGGGGTAGGATAAATTTTTCCCACTTCAGCACTTCCATGCATTCAGCCATGTGATCCTGTCACATTTATGAAGCATGATTCTATTTATATGTTCAAGTAGCTGTCATAGCAGGCTCAGCATCAAATAGCTGCTCTGCTGGAGTGAGCAGATAGTTGCTAATGGGAAATGTTACAGAACTCCTGTGGACAAACCTCATGCTAAGCAGTATTGCTGCTTACTGTAGGAGTAAATTTAGACCCATTCTGCATCCCTAAAAAATTGCCCCTACATAAACGGGTGTTTTTATCTCAGGGTAGTACCACCAGGGAATTATCTGGATACGTGTACTTCAGCAATTCATTTTAGAGAAACAGTTAGGAATGGTTGTCCATCTCAGACACACAACTATCTCACAGTTTTCACCCCGGGTTAAACTAACTAACTAACTAACTAATTAACTAACTGACTAACTAAACAGTCATGGCAGAGCACCAGCATCATCTTTTGATTTTCCCTGGGATATACTGGTGATTACTTCATCAACAAAGAAAATTGAATGTGAGACTGAAATGGGAAACCAAATCACATGAACCAGCCTAGAATGGGTGTGTGTCCCATATTTCCATGTGCATGTAATTCTAATACGCTAACACAGTACTTGCTGGTACTCCACATATCCCATCATCTTTTCCACCAGCTTTCTGAGCAGAATACAGGGATGTGTACTGTGCTTAGGCATTCCTCTTGCACACTTCAGAAGAGGGACCATTTTTTCAATTTCATGGGGTTTTTTTCTTGACTGCTTTCTGTGACTTGATGACTTTTTTTTTTTAAAAAAATTATGGTTTCATTCTAGCCATGGATATTTTATTGAAAACTACTGCCTTCTAAAATCTTATAATTGACCTTGATTTGGAACAGAACAGTGTTTACAATTCTTATTGTTTTGAATGGGAAAGGCTTACCATCTTTAGGCAAGAGATGCAATCAGGCATGACTTTGGCTTACAGGGTCAGATCTCCACTGGCTCATGCACAGTCCAGAATTAAACTAAAAAAAAAAAAATTACATTTTATTCTATTTTTTTCATATAAAGAAATAAAATATTTTATATATTTCTACATATACTACATATAACAAACCCAAATCATTAATTTTTAAGTATATTTCTTTATCTAAAATTAATTAGAACTAAAAATTCATAGTTTTATTATTATGGAATTATGATCTTATCGCCAAAAACATGAACAACTTTTAGACCGAATCGAACTCACAGGTTCATTTGTAGTAGAATTTCCATACTTCCCTTGAGGGAAGGGCTTCTGCAGCTGCCCAGGCCGGATGGCTCAGTGAGAGGAGGACTGAGCA
>VYZT01028249.1:0-13842 GCA_013400735.1 Pomatostomus ruficeps | reverse complement strand
GATCTCAGCCTCATATGCCATTTTTTTAGGGTGTCAGGGTACAGAGAACACCAAGACATGTTCTGTACACACATACCTGCCTCAGAGCTGCTGTCAGCTCTTTGCAGATCTCATCATCCACCCTCTTTCTCTGTCAGCACACATTTTCCAGGAGTGCCCGTGCCAGGTGTAGCACTGCCAAGTTTAATCCACCTCTGGAGGCACCTGAAAAAATATTTTATATACACACAGTAGTACCTGTGGAGTTTGAACATACTACATGTCTTAGCACTTCTGCTTCAGTTGAGAGAAGCAATATCAGCAAATACAGGTCAAGGAAAGGAAATGTATTCAGGTAGTCAAAGTTATGAGAAGAGCCCGGTCAAGCAGATTGGAGTCTTCAGGTAGGCATGAACCCACATCCTGACTTTCCCTGGAGTTCCTTGCTGAGAGTGAAGCACTAGTTGGATGTGCCATGGGAGCCTTGGCACCGAGGATGTGCCAAGCAGTGGGCTGTATTGCTGGGATTTACTTGCCAAAGAGTCAGTGCTCCAGGTCAAATTGCCATTTGAGAAGTGATTAACTACAGATAGGTCACCATTCATCAAGAAGGAGTGGAAACTTTGGGATAAAATGAGATATTGTAAAACATTATTCATTAATTATGCCACACGAAATTCTGCCTCCAGTAAGGGATTGCCGTGCCAGCCAGCTTAGTGCAGGTGCCTACCAGATTCTCCCTGTCTGTTTCAGGGTCCTTTGGACTCCTTGGTCTTTCTTCACAAATTGATCTTGTGCAGCCTTTAGGACACCACCATGGCCCTGTACATTGCTGGCTTGTGGTCTGTACTGGCTCACCAATTCAAAGTGTGGCCCATTGCTGCCTTTCAAGGAAAACAAAGAAATGGTTCTAAAAGAAGTCTAAGGATGGAGGGGTAATTTCCTGTTGCAACTCATTGGGCAGCTCCCACCTGTAACAAGCTGTCATTACCAGAGCACATTTTAGCACCCCTGAGTGAGAGAGCAGCATCTCAGGGTGACACAGATAAGATATCAACAGGGGCTCTAAGTAAAGAGATCACTCTGTACCCATTAATGCCAGGACATCATCTACTAGTGTTGCAACATGACTTTGTATCCTGGCTGGAGTCCACGCTTTGTTACAATTAGCATATTAGCTTCAATTATGTGAGCCTGCAGCTAGCTTTTAGCTAATATCTCTAATTTGCCTTGGGAAGAAGTTTGATTTTGTCTGTCTTCTTCCTGGCTTAGCCTGATTGAGAGCACATTTTATGCAGAATATTTCTTCTCTGTCTATTTCTAGAAGCTCTGGAGTCAAGATCTATTTCAGATCTCAGGAAATCTGGGATGGGTATCCCTGTGTGCACAGTTTGGGTGCTGGTCAAGTGAAGATGCCCAAAACATCCAGAAAAAGCCTTAAGTTATAAACATAAAGTTATAAACTCTCACTCCAAGATGAGTTTCAGAAGGGACTCAGCATGGAAGGATCACACCAAGCCTTTCAGTGTTTGGGAGAAAGCAGAGCCCCACCAGACAAACCCCTGAGAGAACTGGGAGACAGGTGTCATGTTAAAGTATTGGCTGGTGCCTCAGACTTGAGACAACTTCTCTGTTTGATTGTAAACTTAAGGGACATGATCTGGGAAAATTTAATTATTGTTTTTGCATGTTTTTAGAGTGGGGGAGTTTAGCAACAATGACTTATGATGCTGACTGTAGTACAGTAAGAATAAATTCACAGGTAGTTGTGAGGCATTTAAACACTGCCATGGGAAAAGGCCATGGATGTGCCTGGCCGAAACTGTCAGGTCTTTGCTTTATGTTAATATATTAACCTTCCCTCAGCAGAATAGAGGCCTAAAGAGAAATTCATTCTCTCTCCTTAAAATAGCCTAGACATAGCTAAACCAACTGAGGCACAAAGGGCTAAAAACTGTTGGAAAGCTGAGAGCTGCTTAAGCTAAAAAAGGAAATGGTTATGAAGGATTCGAAGGAAATGTAGTAGCCCTCCTGGGCCTTCAGCTTAGCAGAGCATAACCATGACCAGCTCTTGTGATGACCCTGAGAAATTAGGATAGCAGCAGCTCTAGGATTTTTGTTCTTACATCAAGACAAAGAACATTACATTAACTCATGGCAATGTGGGATTGGAAGAGCAAATATTGATTGACTGCTTTTTTAAAGTGAGATATGAAGTGAAACACTTATCACCAGAACAATCTCTGATAGGTGATATCAGAGAGGAGAAGAGGTGCTCCAGCTAAACAGTATTCCTAGGAGTTTATCTGTGGATAATCCACATTACTCTTTTCACAGAGCTATGATCTGATATTTAATTTTTCACCCCATTGTGGTTTTGGCAGGATGTTTTTACTATCTCACATAAGAACCAAATTGTTTTGTAGCTTTAGGATAACAAACTCAAACTCTTCTTCAAGGTAACACTAAAAAACGAAGCGATAGAAAAAGACTTCAGTGATGCACAGCCCTCATGTGTTGTTTTGTTACAAGACATGTATCATCAACTTCCCACACATTTTTTATGCAGATCTATGGGATGCTCAGCTTGGTACTCCACAGTATGCCACCACCATCAAACAAATGACAGGAAATTGGCAGCATGCTGTGGATTTACTTTCTGCATCTGAATGGAAAACACTGTTCAGTATGGATCTAATACCCTCCCCTCTTCACCCCCTCCTGCCTCCATGCCTTCGGGTTTTCAAAGCAGGTCTCAAGTTGAAGAAAAACTCAGTCCTTCATAGGTTGAGTGTAAGGTTTACTAATGTACAGCACAAACCTAGTCACTCCACAGGTGCCCCTTGGAAGCCATACAGCCCTTCTCTCCCCTCCCCAACAACACTCCAGAGAACAGGTTTATTTTCATAAAGGGGAAAGCTGGAAGAGAAAATACTTCATTAGGAATTTCAAGAAGAATTAGAGTGGGTGGGACATTATCACTCCATCTGTGTTTGTGTTACGATTTCATCTGGAAACTAAGCAGTCCATTGCACATGCCACGATGAATGACAGCCTGTGCCCCAGGCTGCTCACGCCACAGACAATCAGTAATTATAGCAGTGCTCTCAAGCGGCCAGCTCTGAGTCACACCCAGTACTTCTAGTGTACACACACACCTTAAACGTTCCACAAGCTGCTGGCAAGGCATTTGCCGATGTGGTTCTGAAAGGCCTTGAATCGTGCGTATTTCTTGCTTTAGATGAAGAATAATACAAGTTGGGAAGTGTGCTGCCAGTGCTGTATTCTCCTATCCCTTCATCTCCAGGGTTAGCCCTCCCTGCACGCAAGCTGAGGGCAGCTGGCTGACAAACTGGCCCAGCAGTGCCCCTTGCAGTCAAAGCCACTGGCACACAGTCATTGCACCCAAGGAGCTGCAAGGAACTCCAAAGACAAAGGTCTGTCAAACTGCTTTTAGCAGCCCTAGGCTGAGCTGATTTCCTTGTGGATCAAGCTCACAAATACACAGCATGACCAGAGATGACAGCAAAGGTACAGAATCAGTGCTTACTTGTATCATTTGTTGGACTATACCTATACAGCCACAGGGAGTGGCCCTTGGTACACTCCAAGCTGAACAAGCATCTTTTCCACAAGATTTACCTGACAGAGCAAACCATCCCCAAGGGTGGCACTGATATTTCTTGCAGGCCTTTCAAGATGATTCTGTCTGCTCTGAAGCTGGGCCTGGCACTGGGCTCTGGGGTAGAATTGATAAGGCCATTTCCTTCCCCACAGCACCTTTTTCTGCTTCAAAGCCAGGTATGATTATTGGGTTACCAACCACAACTAACCCAGGGTGAACTGCAGCTGCCTAAACGAAATCACAGAATGGTTTGGGCTGGAAGGCTGTTTAACCTATAGAAGAGATGCCTCAGGAGGGGATCATAGAGCATCTCTTTAATGTGTACAAATACCAGAAGGGAGAGTGAAAAAAAGTGAGACAGGTTGTTTTTTTTAGTGTTGCCCAGTGACAAGACAAGAGGTGACAGTTACAGACAAAAATACAGGAGGTTCTATCAAAACAGAAGAAGTCACTTTTTTCTGTTTTTACACCACTGAGAGTGATGGAGAACTGCAACATCTTGTCCTGGGTGGTTATGGATTTTCCATCCTTGGAACTATACAGAAGCTGTCTGGGCATGATCCTGGTCAACCAGCTCCAGGTAGCCCTGCCTGAGGTTCCTGGATAAAATGTGTATGTGCATTGTTTTCCCTCACAACAGATTATTGGCAGGAAGGCATGTAATTTCCATCAGAGCTAACTGGAAAAGGAAGTACAATCAAGACTGCAAAAGACAGGCAAAATCTAACCCTTATAGCAAAGAGCTGCCCAAAACAATCCTGGTTGTTACAGTGGATAAAACACGTGAAAGGAGAAGCTTGAGGAAGGACAGATGTGAGGTCTGGATCTCAAGGCAAATGCAGGGTGGCAAATCCTGTCCCTACCAGATGGCCCTGTGATTACACAACCTTTCAGCACAGTGATAGAGTTTGAGATTTCCTGTCTTCTAAGAAGTAGCTTCAGATGAGTTTCAGCAGAGTAAATATGCACCATTGACTTTTATTCCGTTTTAATAGACTTTTGCAATACACTTTTTAAAACCTACTTCTGCTTTATGACTGCTACTTTCTCATACTCTCCTCCTTAATCTCTTTCCTCATAGATGTTTAATTGTGTAGAAGAATCACTGTGATGTATTTAACTTTCATATAATTTCCCTGTTTGGTAATAATACCCCCAATTAACTACTGTTCTCATTAACCAATTTACTCATTTATAATCAAGGGCAATGGCTTTAACAGTTCTAATAATATGCCGTGTTAATAATGTCTTAATGAGGATTACCCTTATACTGCTCTCAGAAGGTTCCCTTTTTCCCTAAAATGAGAAAAGGCATATTGATGAAAAATAACCTTCTATCTCCTGGTTAAGTGTTTTGTTGGAATGAAAAGAAAATACGGAAAAGTACTGTGTATTTTTTACCTCCATAGGCTGCCATTTAGAAAACCAGTGAACTACAGTAGGTGGAGTACATGATGCACTAGTCCATAAATCAGTTCTGGCCTCAGCCCTCTTTCTTACTTGCTATAATTAGACACCAAGAGGCTCCTTTTATATCCTCAGTTGAATCAGGATGCAGGCATTCTTATCAGCTTCATTGGACGTAGCAAAGAGAATACTATTAATTAACTCAGGGAAAGAAGTGAAATCAAAATGAAATATCTAGCCAAGCTTTTATCAAATTAAACTAAAAGATCAAATCTAAGAAAATCTCCTCCCATAGAACTAAAGAAATCAAATAAAACTACAGTGCCTGAATATATGTTCTGCTAGCCGTAGCATTGAAATTTTAGTGTCTGGAATTGAGAAATAATGAGACAAGCTTACCAATGACTGTGGACGCACAGTCCTGAGAATATTTCTCTCTCTCATGAATCATGTAGGAAACAAAGATAAACTGGAATATTTTTACTCTTTATAATCTTATGTTTTGCTAACTGAAGCTGTAAGGCTTCAGCCAATCACCCTGGGGGGTGGTTAACCACTGTCCAATCATTATTGACCTCTTGATCTCTAGAAAAGATGAAATCAAAACAATAAAACACTCTTCTGCTTCTGCTCTTGACACCTATGGTTCTTCTTGCTCCTCACTGCCGCAACAGCGACAAATGACCAGCAAAAAGAATCTGGACTGGCCATGTTAAAAACAGAAGCTCACACATTTACAGGTAGAGTAGAGAAGCTGCATAAGAAAACTTGCATTTAAACTGAAGGGGAACATAAGCCTAAGTCAAAGCATGGTCAGGCAACCTTGGAAGTTTAAATGTTGCAGGAAGAAGCACTTGGTGAAAGACAGCTCTGTGATGCATCTGAACTGATAGAGAACTGAGTGCATCCTTCCTTTTACAGTTTTGCCAGAACAGAGCACCCACAGGCTGGCCTAGCAGCCTCTGAGGAACAGAAACCTGTCCACTGTTACCTGTGCAATGCACACTTCTACACTGTGTTCTGCACACATAAAGGCCCACTGACCTCTGATGATCACCATATTTTAAGACAAAACTATAAACCCCTCAAGTCCTCCATTGTTGTCCTGAGTTTTGCAGTTTTTCAATGTTTCTCTTTGCTGTAATACTTTCTCATGCATGCTGTTGTAAACATGGCCATGTTTTTGCTAACTGTCCTTGTTGTTTTCATTCCATTCTCCTAGGCGGAGACATGTGATGGATTTGTCCTTTGACCAGTGTGATTGAGAGGTGGTAATTTCTACCTCCAATCCACAGTGATTTCTAAGAACATATAAATAAAGGTCAGAGGGTTCTGCCCTCTCCCTTTTACTCGCTCTTTTTAGACTCTCTTTTAGCTCCTCATTTGGCTCTCTCTTGGCTCTCCTTTTTAGCTCCTCAGCCTAGTTCAAGTACGTGTGTTTGTGTCCATATAGTGCAAAGATATCGACACTCCATTTTCCAGCATGTTGCTCAGATGTCTCTGCATTCCCCATTCCAGCACTGTTAGGGTTTGAATCTTGCCTTGAGTGATCAATTAGGATTTTAAGGCATACTTAGGTGAGAAAAATTGTTGAATCTCATTAGTTCTAAGCAGTGAAGACATGGCAATTGATATGATAAGCACCTATGCTGAGATGGGGAGAAATTGATCTTCAGAAGTCAATATTTGCCAGCATCTGGAAATGTTGGTTTGCCATAATCAGTTCTTTTCTTGACTATATTTTGGTTTTAATGAGTGGAAATTAGAAAAATAAAAATAGCAATCTCACAGCAATGTTTCTGTTCCAGAAAAGCCATTGCAGCTACAGCTATGAAGTATCCAAATACTTCATTCAGTCTGGGATTTAGAACACAGTAAAAATGTAAATGTCACACTGTTTTTCAACCTTTTGCAGAGATGTCAGATCAAGGCCTGTTCACCCTACACACCTGACTATACCTTTAATTTATATTTTTGATCAAGTACAAAAGTTGGAAGTAGCCTCAACATTATTTTTTAAGAAGAGAATTTTTAAGAAGAGAATTCACTAACACAAAAATTTCATTAGTTTCCATTATTTCTCAGAAGGCTCCCATGATAACAAGAAACATACATGAATGAAAACTTATTTGCACTAAACTGATCAGGCATTTTCCTACAGACTTCACTGGAGGCAATATTTTACCTAGTATCTTATGAGGAATAGATTTTACTTTCCCTTGAGGAGTGGCTGTTTTTACTGGTAAGCAGGCAATATCCTTTATCCAGCAATTCTGAGGTAGCTCATGCAAGTGATAAGAACTCACTGAACAAATTTTGATGCATTCTGAGACCATATGAGAGGGTAATTAGATAAATTCATAGAATAGAGTTTTCAAAAAAATGGGATGATTTTGTTCTCTTCCTTGGGCTTCAAAACAATGCAAGCCCCGTGATTTGGTACTGAATTTAACAATGATCTCCTTGTCCTTGACTGTGTATAAGCTAATTCTAAATCACTGGCATGCCAGTTCAATTCCATCACCTATTTATTTTTTTTTAGGCTGGAAGCATTTAAAGCCAAACTTAATTAAGCTTCTGACATTGTGAGATGGCATACAGAAAACTGTTTAAAATACAAGCCTTGTGTGACTTGGTTCTTGATATCAATCCCATTTTGATTTCCGACATTATTATTGTTTAAAAACATGTCTTAAAGCTGTAGGTTATTTCCATGGCTGGTGTTTTTCATCTTTTGCACAGATCTATGCCTTCCTTTGCACCTAAAGACATGCATGTTCCTATGGAATATGTGACATGCACTTGGCTGGCTCTGGATTACATCTCGTTTCTGCCCAGATGAGAATACCTGGGGTGCAAAGACAGAGAACTTCACCTTTCTGTTTATTGTGAAAATCAAGCTGAAGCTAGAGGGGGAGAACTGGGGATGGAGCCAATCAGCACCTGCTCTGAGATGTTTTAGGACTTGCCTGATTATTAATGTACAATGATATTTTCCTTCCTGTTTTTCCAGGTCAGGTTTGACTATGACATAAATAGAGATGAGAAAAACCACAGAAAAAGGCAGAGGGAAAGAAGCCTGGCCAAAGGATGGGAGTAAAAAAGTATGCACAAAACATGACAGAGTCATAAACCAGGACACTGGACAAGTGGAAATCACGACCTCCTTGGTCCAAACTCTTCCTGTAAACTATTACACAGCTTTAGGTCACCAGTAGACTTAGCCAGCTTTGGAAAATGGAACATTTTTTCATATCTTCTAGATAAAATCTTGGTCCTATCAGGCTTTAGTGTTTTATGAATCACTGAGATTTCAGTGCTAATGAACTGCACTCCAACCATTTCACTCCTTTGAAAGCCTATGGTTCAGCCAAAATTGTAGTTGTTTTACTCATTGATATAGTGGTAGCTGTTCATTCACTTAGAGAGTGAGAAAAAGCACATGAATGCAAAATAACCTTGTACTTCTACCTCCTGTCTAACTGTTTAGTTGGAAAGGAAAAAAATATACTTAGATGTGCCATTTGATTATGCCCTGGATATTAAATCACACTGAAGCAATATGATAGACTGAACTTTGTTTACATAAACTGCTTGAGCCTTGTGATAAATTTCTCCCTGATAACCAAGGACTGATGCCTTAAGGCGTTTTCATACCAGATAAGGGAAAAGGCAGGTAAGAAGCAGATCCTTTGGAGGTGGGGTAAAGATTTTTATCATGTTGATTTCCTCCCTCCCAGTAAGGCACAACTGCATCCAACAGTGTAAATCTCCCTGCCATGGAAGGTATTAGGTGTTCACATGGAAGCCAGAAGGTTTCCTCCCTCCTAATAAGGCACAAATGGCACAAGGAAAAGCAGGGTCAAGCAGCAATTGAGTCATTAGAAGGCGCCACGACCCATCAAAGACCCCCAAAGTGTCCCCCAACTCATTTCCACGGTGTTGGTTCAGACAGTGTAAAATCCCTCTGCAGGGGAGGTGTCAGGTTCCTGCTGCAACCTAATTGTTTTAAAATAAACCTGGCTCACACATACATAGGTCAGTGTCGTTTCACTCCAATCCACCACAAGGGATCTATTAACAAGAACCTCAGTTACCCTGCCTCAGAGGTGGGCTGTAACAACTAATAAATAAAAATCTATAGAACTGGCAGGAGAGGCCAGAAGTGTCAAAAGTGGTCATATCGCCACTTTAAATCCTTAGCTGAAAAATTAAGAAATAGCCATGTTCTGTTCAATGCATATGAACAGCATATAAATGAGGAAGATGTTCGTTTACACAATCCAGGCTGCTTTGATTCAAGAATCAGTCAACCAGCTGCCCAGCTTGAAAGATGGATTGCACTTTCACACACCACAATCAAGGTCTAGACAGATCTTCACCGTTTCCTAGTACATCATATTTCAGACTTGAGTTTTTAATCATTGGTTTTTTAGACACAGTTTCTGTAACCCATTTAGCATCATCAGCCCGGTTGTGCTACCTGAATAGTTCCACCTACTTGTTCTGAAGGGCTGTGTCAGACACAGGAACTTACTCCACCTCTCTTCATTGCTAAAGAAAATCCTGGTCTGTGCTAAACGTTTATACTCTCAGCCTCACGATCCATCTTTATCTGCTGAGGTAGCATCTCTGTTCCGGCCTCCTGGGCCAGCTATTGCTTCTTCCAGCTTGTGGTGGAAAACTGGCAACCCACAACAAAAGCTAAAAGGCCACTCTTCAGAGTTCTCTGGAAAAAAATTACAATATTGAGGAAGTGACCTAGCAAATGCTACACAAATTAAAGATGAAAAGAAAGGGCTGCCCTGATGACATGCTGTGGCTGCTCGATATCTGTTGGGATCTGTCTCTGTGCTTTTACTTATGAAATATAAGCCCAGGACCCCCTTCATGAGTCAGCAATAATGTAAAAGTAATTGAACATCCTGCAAGGAGAGGTCTGTCATGTTCCTGTATTTCACTGCTTCAATAACCTGACGTTATTAAAATTTCTTGCAATCTTCTTGCTATTAGGCAGTGCCTTATTTGATCAGATGATTATGAAAGATGGAGGGGGCTGTTGGCTTATAGAGTTTCCTTCTGATACAGAATTACACGGTAGGCTGATTCAACCTGCGTGTGAAAGTAAAAATAAGAATTTTTGCCTCCTTTCTCATTTTTCTATTTTGATTTCCTTATATTTTTTATCCAAGAATGTCAGACTAGTAATATCCCATGGCTCCATTTCACACTTACTTAGCAATGGTATTTATGACTTACCTCTGGTAGCAATCTGCTTATGTGAAGGTATGCAATATATCTCGGGATCAGGCAAAACCTCGTTTTCCTCCATTTAGATGATATCCTTGCACACTTTTATCTAACTGTATTGCCAATTTTTTCCACTACTTTTCTGTAGCTTTTTCCACCTTCACTTTTATATGAGAAAAATATCACGATGAATGTCTGCTTTTACAATGTATTCCTTGGAGAGGGAGAGCACGGGAATTTGCTTTGACACGCTCACGCTTATAATTGTCTGGAGTATTCTCAAGACACATCAGCGTATTATCTTTCCTAATTTCCTTTTAATCCTCCACAACAATAACCTTCCTTTCCACACAACTCTCTGAAGAGCTGGTGTTGAATCTCTCCCTGATATCTCCTGATGTTAGGATGCTCAGTGAATGTTCCCTAGCAGAAACAAAGTCGTGCTCAGGCCCAGCCCTAGAATGTAGCATTTTTAGACCAATACCTGGATACATTTTAATGCTAAGCATCTCATGTCTGTTTATAGTTATGGCTGTAATTGTTCTCCCAGCTGATGACATGGAAATGCTCTGGGCACTACAAGAAGAAAAAGAAAGCTCACCACTCTGTTAGGATCAAGTTTCACATTACCCCAGACATTTCCATCACCTTCTCCACTACGCCATAAACATAGATTGATGTGTTTCTTCCTGTTCTCCATAAAATCCTGTGAGAACCCAGAGAATGGTCTCAGTGAACAAGCTTCTGCAGCAAAGAATAACCAACTCATCGGCAGGAAAGAGGCTTCAGGAGGGATAACTGTGTGACAGAGAGGCCTTATTGCTCTTGACTCTCCTCAGCTTTCTTAAGTGAAGACTCTTTACCCCTGCCCTTACCCCCATGATGCAGAATTTGCTTACTATGGCAAACAAATTCAGATAACAACCAGAATCACGCAATCAATTTAGAAGCTGATTTACCAGAAAGATTTCCCCCTCTCAGTAAAACCAATTAGAGTTGTTGCCATAAATCCTTTGCTGGCAGATGCTACTGCTGTGATGATATCCATCAACTGTTTCGTTCCCATTCATTCCTTGCTGGACACAGTATTCAGCACACCATGTCACATCCATGAATAATCTCTGTTCTGACTGGCCGTGCTGGAGCTTGGACACACCAGCTGCATCCTGAGCCCGCTGCTGGCTCTGGGAAGTCCTTCCTGGTGCTTGCTCGGTTCTTCATGCTCTATTTCAGACCTTTGGAGAGGAGCATTCATCTTACCTCAAGTAACTGTAGCTGCCTGAAAACTAGGCTTGGACTAAACTAATTGATTATATTGATTCTGTAGGCCATGGAGAGAAACAGGAATCTGCTAAACACTGATGCTCCCCACTCCTGTCGTGATGGAAGAATTGCTTTCCTCATAGGCTTCCGTAGAACAGAGAAGTGTCTTCAACTGCCTGGGCAAATCCTGATGCAGGCTGTGATAGGCAATATTTTACCACTATATTTATGGGGGTTTAGTTTCCTAAGCAGGCGAACAAGGATTAGAAATACAGTATGTGTAGCAGTGATGTCCCGTGTATTACGGCATAGTGACATTTGTATCATTACGGGACATTGTGACAGGGTGCAACAGCCACTGTACGGAAAGCTGATCCGTATGGCTGAGGCACCACAAACACACATCCATGTCAATCCACATGGCATGCCTGCAGCTGATTCTGCTGACTCTATATTGACAATTCTGCCAGCTTTTGTTTGAAGGGCACTTCCTTCCCCTTTCCCAAATAGAGCTGCCTAAACTGTGGCTATAAAACTGTCACAGGCCCCCTGTACCCGGGAATAAACTGAAATTGTGACACTGATGTTGCCCTGACTTTGCAGTGTTTTCTTGTTAAACTTTCTCTCTCATGGCCATGACTTGTTTTCTCTCTATTATCTATGTTTTCCTAAATTGTAAGTGTGTTTACGAATTCCACTATATTCAGCAGAGAAATATGATTAACAAATACTTTAACCAAGTGGATTATAGGAGGTAGTGATTTCTACCTCCAATCCACGGTGATGTGTAAAAACATATAAAATAAAGTCAGAGGGCTCTGCCCTCTCTCTTCCTGCTCTCTCTCCTGCTGCGTCTGTGTGTGTTCTTTGTGTGGCTCTCCTTCAGGCCCTCGGCCTAGCAGGCCTGCCTGGGGAGTGCCATACACTAGGAACTACATTTTCCCGTTCTTTATATTCTTCCACTAATTCATCCTTTTCCCAGTTCTCCTCTTCTGCACTGCTTTTCTGAGACTTTATGTTCTTCCCTTCCCCTTATTCCCTTTAGATTATCTGTCCATTTAAAATTCTAACAACACAGTAACCATTTCTCCTGCTTTTAATGGCAGCTCGTAATTGCTGACAAGAAAGAGAAGCAAACCGTGTGAAAACGTGTATGCATAAAATTGTCATAATGTCATACACACTGCTGAGATCAGTAATGAGGAGGTTGGGCCTTAGTTAAGACAGCTAGACAGCAAATATATACCAGAAAGAAGTGGCAGAATATAAAAATGAATAAAAGAGTGGCTGTGGAAAGATAAATTAATATAGTAAGGCAAAGTATGTTAGAATCAGACAGAAAAAAAGCAATTCCCTTTATGTGGCATAGATAACACGGCAAATAACTTTGGGAAAAACTGACAATGAATGACATTTGTGGGACCTAACTGGTGCCATTCCACTATCATTCCCAGGAGAGATGGCAGCTCTCCCTTGCTATAATCACTGCCGCTGAACACAGCACATGCTGGGCTGCTGCTACGAACACAACCACAAAGCTCTTCCATAAACCAGGTTCCTGGGACCATGGGTCATGCAGACACATAAACTTTCTGGCTGGCCAAAGATAATTTCTTGATTTATTTTTGCACTTCTGCTTCTCAGCCCATGCTATTTAATTGAGGCAACGGACCAAACATTTTAGAGGCCTCACCCAGAGAAGGAAAAGGTCACAAATTGTGCCAAGGATCCGGCTGAGTGCAGCAAGAAGGGATTTTATGAGAGAGGGAGTTGGAAGTGTATCACGGTTTGTTTATTTCTGGAGCAACATTTACAGCTCCTGTCTCTATTGGAACCTTCCAGCAGGGTTCACTTTTAGACAGAAACATGAAATCAGCACTCTAATCCAGTTCATGACTGGGTTTATGGGTGGAATCCCAGTCCATCTCTGCTCTAAAATGTGCCTTCAAAAAGGCCAGCTTTGCTAAGCACTTGGCAGCCTGTTCATTAAGACAATATCTATTCTGTATCTCTGTAAGAGGGTTTAGAGGAAGGAAGGTAAAAGCTGACTCAGTGAAGTTGAGAATAATTCACCTTTTTACATTTTCATGAGAAAAAAATTTCGTTGCACTAACAGTAAATTTCAATTTAAGCCGTGACAGCCAAACCCAAAAAAGTCCCAGTGTGCAATGCTGAATATCCAGTACTTACCCCAAATCATCTGATGTTGAAAACCTGACCGTGTCTCCTGAGGTTTCCATGAGTGGTTCCAGTAATTGGGGTTGCAGTTGGCCAGCTGCCGTTCAAGTCAAGCTCCCCTAATTAGAGAGACCTGTCTG
>VYZT01028248.1:28624-40969 GCA_013400735.1 Pomatostomus ruficeps | reverse complement strand
AAAAAAAAAAAAAAAGTCTGTGAGACAGAGTTAACTAAGCCTGCAAATCCAAACGCTTTAAAGTCTGGAAATACTATTTTTACAGAGTCTTTGAAATTTATGTGCATTCAACCTGTGCACAAAATCAGGCAATAGCCCTGTGGAGAAATGGCTTGATAGCACACAGTGAGATATCTTAACTCAGGTGCACAGCACAAGATGTTATTGTTGTGTGACCACCTACAAATCTTGCATTTTCTAATGCCAGAATGCCTACCTTTGCAAGCTGCAAACAATCCTGCGTAACATATTTGTTGTATCAGATCTCCTGAAATGTTTGACCCTTTTCCCATCAGGACTGCAAAAGAGACTTGCTGCTCTGGCACTAGTGGAAGGATTATATTAGCTACAATGAGCAGCAGTTTGAAGCCATGGTACTCATGAGAGACTGTGGCTGGTGGCATTCTGTGCTAGACTTGAAGAATGGGGGAGCTGGGGGGAAGAAAGGACATGGGTCAGCTCACCCTTCTCCTCATACATGAGGGACACTGACCTCTCATCTCTCCTTCTAGCAGGAAGGAGTCACTGGAACCACGTGCATAAATCATGGACTCCTACAAGAAAAGCTGGACTCTCACCTATTTTGCTTCTTTTCCCTAGCAAGACTGTATCTGGAAAATGGGTATCATCATCCTGTAAATGTGCTGGGCTAAAATGACAACCTTTTGTCATTCTCATACATCCTTTCTATGAAGTTAAGAGAATACCCATCCTACCTCATATGCCTTTGTAAAAGTGAGCAGTGAGCAAAGGAATAAAACTTACGTCTAATTTAAACTTACATTTAACATTAAATGGGAAAGCTGGGCTCTCTCTACAATTAGAGAGATGTTATAACTCCCAACACAGTTTATATGTGCAATTATTTTGATGCTGCTATGAGCTGGACCCCTCAGAATATTGAGCAATTATGGTGCCATTTTCCTGAGAGTTCCAGTGAGAGAAGTAGCGATTTTTTTTTGACATTTTACAAATCATACAAATATATGTATCTCCCTAGGGGGCAGAGGATATATTTTTTGGCCAAATAAGTACAGTGCTGTACACACTCACTTCATGATACTTAGTATGTCATAATTTAGCCGTGTTCAGCTAATGAATCACATGGCTCAGATCACTTATCACTTTGTAGTTGCTAAAATGAATTTCATGTGAACTCTCTCAGCAATTATACAACCACTGCTAATAGCAAAAGGCAACATGCTTTCTCCTGATCATTATTATTGACAGCTGAAGACATTTCAGAACAACTTGTTACAATTAAAAGCAAATAGTTCTGGGAGCTTTGGAATTAATAGCCTAATTTCCAATGGATCTACATCTCATGGTTACAAGGCTAAGGACTGATTATTTGCTGCAGGATGTTGCTATTCAGCAGCAAGTAATTCCTCAGGCTACAGCAGCACTTTTTCCTTGCCCTGTGAAAGTTTTCTTATGGACAGAACATTTAGTAATCTCTCTTGTTCTCTCTCTATCTGTTTAATCAGGTGTGAGTTCACACAGTATTCTCCCCCTTAGCTATGACATGTCCTGATTTATTAACTTCTATTCAGCCACTTCTTTTCATAAAACCTTTGGGAACTATTATCATCTTTGAGACATCCTACCTTCTGCCAAATTTGGTTGCAATTGACCTACTAGCGCAGATGACTTCGCAGGCAGCCAGACAGACATGCACAAAAAGATCACAGTAGCCTCATTTCCTCAGGAGATCAGGCTAAAATCCAAGCTGACCATTTATTCAGACTGTCCTACTGCTTCTACAGCCTCTGCTTCACTCAGAAACAGCACTTGTTGCTAATGGAAGCTGTCAATGACCCTGCATTGACAAACTGCCACCAAAGTGCTCTTGATGTGATTTATTCCTGCCGTCATTAACTTCACAGCCCGCTAGCTGAAAGAAGGTGATGACTTCCCAGACAGACAGGAAAAGACAGGCAGAAATAGCAGCAGCAGGAGCAGACTCGGTGATGATGGGTGGAAACAGGTGACAGCCTGCACTCTCACTTCAGGACAGATATAGCACAACAGGGGTTTTAAAAGGAAGTAGTTGTAAATTGGAAAGATGGGACTATAGAGAGATTCACAGCGTATGCTCAGATTTCTGCTTTTCTGGTTGTCTCTTACTCTTGGTTTATTCCTACTTCTTCTCATCCCAGCCTGAATATTTTAAGTCTTCATTCAGAAGCCTCACTTTTTTTTAGGGTTTGCCTTGAAAAATACTTCAAGCAGCTCATGGAAGTGCCAAACGGCAAAAGCCTACTAAGAAACACAAGGGCCATGTTCTCATGCCCCTTTACTGTCTAGCCAGGTGCTACACAGTTATGTGGCTTCTCCAGCCCTTCTTAAAAAGGTGTCATTGGCAGGGTCACAGGGGGCTGAGATCATGGACACAAAGCCAATAGTGATTCATTGTGACCTCCAAACTACTAGCAGAGGTCCCCTGGCACAATAACTGCTCCTGAAATCTGTTCCATCCATGTGAAATCCCAAGGGACCAAAGGCATGCAGACATGGTGGTGATATCCCCTGCCTATCTGGTCTCACCTCCTGTGGACGGGGTTCCTCGGAGCTTAGCACTAGCCCTCACACTAGCTCTCTGTTTCATTTAAATTTTCCACAGGATCCTTTCAGCATAATGCCTTTGTAAACCTAGCAATAAGTGTAGGAAATACATATTGAACTTTTCTATGTATTTGACAAAGAAGAATTATTTCTTTTTGTCATTAAAGCCTAGTTGGTTCTACTTGCTAAATAAAGACTGCAACAGCAAATGAGAAGCAACAAAAATGTAAAATATTCTTTTAAAAATAATTAAGATCTACAAATAACTTACTAGAAGAGCTGTATTTTCACTGCATATTAATTCCTCTAAGTGAAGCATCAGTAATTTACTGCATATTTGAATCACTATGCTCTAAACATTCAAATGACAAAAGACACAAAAGGTTTCTAAAAATCTCAGAAGAGTGACAGAAAAGCTAGAAGAAACTTTTTTAACAAAGATTCTTACTTATCAGTAAATGTTTCTTGAAAACCTTACATTTTACCGTAAAACAAGCATAAGAAAAATACAAATTGATGGATCCAATATCAGAGGAAAATGCACAGGAATTTTTTCAGTGAGTTTCAGAAGAGGAATGGGGATGAGACGGGAAGGTAATAAAAAGGTAGAACAATTCCATGTGATCAGTACTTTTGTTTCAGTTCTCATATGACTAAAAGCATGGTGCCTGCTTACCTTTCACAGCGTGGTCCAACATATCCAGCTGGGCATTCATCGCATGTTAATCCATGATGTCGGTCAAAATGACATGTTGGGCTAAAGCTGTGTTGTTGATATTGAGAAAGAAGAGGGACAAAGAAAAAACATAAAGAAAGGATGGTTAGCTGCATAGCTCTCTTCCCACTTCAGAGATTGTTAATTTGCAAAACAGTGCCCAGGAAAAGTGATTCTGGTCAAGGACATGGGGCTTAAGTTTGACTCCAGCAAATTGGATTTGAAACGACTCTGCTATTTCTGTGACACTGAATATAGAGCAGCGGATGGCAGCATCCCAATAGCCTGTTATTACGGGACCTGAGCCTGCCAGCAAGTGGTCTGGATACCATTAAAAAAGCAGGAATGTACAGCTGTTTGTTTGTGCCCCCAAGGGCCTGGCAAAACAATCTGTGCCATAATGTGGACCCTATATAAATCTTTCTGAAGGACAACCGATTAAAAAGCTCAGTTAACTTTGTGTATAGTCAGCTCTGAAAGGAACCCAGTGAACAAGAAAGGGGAGGGGCAAAATGGGAAATATCTGGTACAGCTTCCCACAGAGCGTATTTGAGTTAATCAAGTGCCAATGACCTCAAGCAACAGGCCACACAGGCATGTTGAAGTTTAAGAATAGCTTGCAGACTGGAAAGCTTTAGCTCTTTGCTATGGTCTAATTATTTTTGGCTGGTTAGAGGTTTTTTTCTCTTTTTTTATAAATAAGGACACTACAGCCATTTGCAAGCTCCACTTCTCAATGTCTGTATTTAACTCTGAACTGTGTTCCTTCACTGTTAACGTTTTGCTTTCCACAGTCTTTCTCCCTTAACGCAGTTTTCTGAAGAAACCTCCTGACACACTAAAACATACTACACAGAAGAAGAGGCAATATGTTCTTCTGTAATTCTCTAATGATTATTAGAGACAGAGACATATAAGCATCTTTATAAAGCCTCATCTAAATAATGGTAATCAATTCTGGTCAACTAAACAGAAAAATAGAAAAAAGGAAAAAAAAAAGAAATAAAAGAATGGGAGTAGGTGCATAGTGGGGTTACTATTCAAACGGGGAAAACAAAGCACCTATCTGAAAAAAACCCCTAAATTATCTTTTGTAACCTAGGAAAAGAGAATTTGAGAAGCAACAGAATTGCTCCAACAAAGACATCAGAAGGAAAGTATATTCAAGGTAACAGTTCATGCTACAATAATAACAAATGGGCATAATCCAACCTTGGATATATTAAAGCAGGATATACCATGACAGTCTTTGGAAAGTAAAAGGCCCAGAGAGGACAGAAAAGCTTAATCAGCATCATGTAATGTGACTAGTTGCTGGGACTAGACCCCACTTCTCAGGAGTCATCCATTCTGTGATTTGTTCTTAGTTATTCTTTATTCTGTGTTACCCCACAAATATAAGAGATCAGTAAGAAAAATGTGTGGAGGTCAGGTCCAATAAACAAAGACAGGTGATGGGATTTTTCTCTTTCTCGTAAGAATTAAATTTGTGTTATTTTGCAATGTCATTTACTTAATAATAGATTCACAAAAGGATGAAGAGTTGAATAAACAATAATTTTTCATTCTATTCTTTAACAGCAATGAAAGCACACATTATCACTGAATATAATCAGCCACACCTGATTTACTTCAAGTAAGTTCCTGCTTGTCAGTCCCAACCTCACTCTTTCCAAGAGCTTCATGGGAAACTTTGCAGAGATGTTATCACAGCTCATTATAGCATTGTACAAAATTGTCTGTACAAAAGTTCCACCAAGAGCTCTGAATTCAACTGCATAAATTTTAAGTATAGTAATGATAATAATTATAAGGATGGTAACAATGATAATAATAATGATAATGTAATTATTACTAAGCAATAATGATGAGGAGTAGAATTTCCATGTTTTAAGGGTTATGCTCAGACCTTGCCTCCTTAATTCTTTCTCTGACTTAATAGTTGGACCACATTTTAACACTAAACATTAATATATTGAAAATTTCCCACCTGTGTGCTGTAAAGGAAATATATGATAGCAGGCTGAGGAAAGAAGAGTTTATTGTCCTGATTATTGAGAATCTCATTATTCTTTAGTGCTAAATACTAATGAACTGTGAGTATTGATTTGTCAAAACAAGCTTCAAAAACCTGTAGTCCCCCTCTCGATTTATCATTGCTCTTTACAGTTTTGACATATGCTAACAACACTAATACCAGTCAGGACACAGGACAAGTATGAATACACAGTATGGGTATGTATGCGATAAATCTATGCTGGGAGACAAGGCTTCCTAAAGGCTTCCTAGTGTGTTATAGAAACATCCCCTGACAATATGTTTGTGATTTTATCTAATTCTCCAACAAAACATTAAAATTCTGAGACTAACCCAAATTCTTATTTCACATGCTGTGAGTTTATTCCAGACCTTCCCAGGCTGAGTGAGAGATCTTCTATCTCCCATTTCCAGTGATAAAGCATTTCTGTCAGAGTCTTCGTTACCCATATTAAATTTATGGCTACATGAAGAGAAAAGCAGTAATTATTCCAAACATCTACATTTGTTAGAAATGATGGGAAAAAAATCAGTTTCTTTGAAACTCCTTGAGGACTAAGAATGTTAGAACAGTTTATAAGAGTGGTATGTTAATAAGACACAGAACGAAGAAGTCACGCGTTCATCGCATAGATCATTTGTAACATGGGTATTGGTCTCATCTGCATCACATAAGCACATTTATGGAGATACATGCAAAAGGAAGAAAATACAACCCAGGATGTAGAAAACAAGCTTAGATAAACTTAATTTTAGTTTCCTGATTTGGCCAAGTGCTCTTTTCTGACATATGTCAAGCCATTTATGACTGTTATACTTCAGAAGGCACATGATTGGCTTCAGTGACTGCATATGGAAACTTCTACCATTAGGAGACAGGAAAGGGAATTTGAAGCAGCTAAATCCACTGAAGGCAACTGCAGAACAACACAATCACCACATCATTTCTACAATGGTCAGAACAGTTCTCCACTTCATGTGGCATTGCAAAGAAAAAGTCAGGTGCTGTGAGAACAGTGATGGGAGCCACTATAAACATCATAAAGAAATGATACAGTGCTATAAAATGTAAAACTTATTTCTTAATAGAAGTGTATCTCACAGGCTCATTACATGGCCAATATTGTCTATGCAGCAGGAGCTAATTATTAAGCTTAGAAACCTACAAATACCCTGTCATGTCATGTTAGGAATTAACACTTTCGGAATGAAAATCTATACACAGCTACTTAGAATAATTTGTACATACATTTAGTCACTTGTTCACTTACTCAGAAAGAACATGACATATACTACATCTATACAGTGACATGAACTTGGCAGAAGTTTATTTTGCACATGAAGAAATTTGAATTGTTCGCAAATATTATCCCTAGCATAACAAACTCACTGGCAACTAAGTAAGAAAGCAAAGAAGTATTTTAACAGCATACAGGTAACACATTAAATCTTTAAAACCTCTTTTTTCCTCATAAACAAATTTAATAATTGATCTAGAACTGTAACATCATGAGAGCTTGAACCTTACAATGAGTTCTACAAAGCTAAACTTCGTAGGATTCACGAATCACACCATTTCACAGTTCAAAGAACATTTATATTGTGTGTTTGTTCTGCACCTTTGTTTTTCAAAAAACTAAACATTAAAAAGGGGACTCTCAACTTTAAAAAAGGAAAATAAAGCACCCAGAACTATGATGAATATGTAATAGAGGTCTCCAGGCATTTTTCCCATCATAACCTAAATTCAATCTATTTGACTTGGTTTGTTGCACGTGTGCAAGACTGAAATGTGATAGTGTTTTCCTGCTTTGTCAGCAGAGTGTTCTCAAACAAGAGAAAGATAATTAATTACTGAGGCAAGGAAATACCAAGTAATGAGAATGTCAGAGGACCCAGGCCTGAGCAGCAGATATAATAAACCCATATATATCTAATAAAACCAACTCAAGAGCTGTGTTAACAGGAAGGCAGGCTCTCATTCTACAATCCCCTACAATATCTGTTCATAAGTGCTTAGACTATTCCTGCTCTGATCAGTGCAATTTTAATAGGATGTGACAGACAAGATTCAGAACAGTTTTATTCAGGTACGTCATGTAAAATGCTTTTGGTACTGTTATTTTCCAGGTACTGTCTGGGACAAAACCAATGAAAAAATGTTCAGGTCACTTGGTCTTTTAAGTTAAGCTATTGAGTAGCAGAGACGAGCTTTTGTAATGCAGGAAACTTTGGTTCTTAGATCAGAATTTTGAGTAACTTTTCACTTGCATTTTTATTTAATAAAACAAATTTACAGTATTTTTTCTGAGATATGCTGACAAAATATTTTCACTGGAAGATCTAAGGATGAATTGAAATTCCAAATAAATCACTGAATGTAGACTGGAAGAAAAGGAAAAGTAAAAACAGAAAAAACCCACATGTCAAATCTGCAAATTCAGCTTTAAAACTAGAAACTACTATTCTTAAGGAGGACAGAAAAGCAAATGCTAGTTATTAATTTGAAAAGCAGTCATCCATATTCTATGTTGTTCTTTCTAGCTCAGTATCATTCAGCTTTTGTCCTCATCTGCCTGTCAGTGGAGTTAAGCACTCTGTACAACCATAAAAAAAAAGTTTCTATTGCAGAATATATAATTTGATTGAAAAAAATAAAATATCTTAAGCATAAATGTAAAAATATAAATTAAGAAATGATGCCATTTACTAAGCGAAAAAGTGCTATATGCAATAAATATACAACTTACTTGTTGGAAGGTATATTTAGGGGGCAAGCACACAACTGACAGTCTTCAGCTGTCCCTTTGGTCGCATCACCATAGAAACCAGGCAGGCATCTATCACAATATGAACCACCTGTGTTGTCTTTGCAGTCCTAAACAGAAGATGTAAAGTACAAATTGACAATTAGACAACTTGCATATAGAAAAAGGTCTGCAATATTTCTTTGAATTTTCTGCTGCTTGTTGAGAAACAGTTCTACAGGTTAGCTGTCACAATCAGTGCTTTATATGTTCTTGTGGATAACTGTTTTCTATGTAAAACAAAGAAAATATGTAACAGCAAACCTTTAAATTTACACCACACAACAGCTGTATTATTGTTTTAGCTTGTTTAAAGGAAACCAACTTTCAAAGCAGCATAAAACAGGTTTAGTATTGCAGTCTTGCAACAGGCTGGATTTTGTGACAAACTGTTTTCAAATGTTGATTCCAAAAATACACCTCAGACTATATAATTTCTAAAAATGAATTATTGCGTTTGACATGTAAGTGCATTAGTTCATTTTACAAGGTATATGGCTAGCAGTATTTGTAAACAGTAGCAAAGCCTGAATTACTTAATTAATACTTATTTGCTAGAATAGAATCCAGCCTCAACTTCGTGAGTAGAAGCAAGGACAACTATACTGTGTACAGGGCGCTATCCAACAGTTTGTGTTCATCTATGTGACTGGCTTTCATAACTGGAGAGAAATTAAGATGAGCATATGAAACATGCACTATAAAAATGGCAGTACTAGAGTTGCATTTTTGCATATAGCTTTTGGCTGATCTCAAATTACACAATCTTTTAGCAGAATGGAAATTGGTCCTGTGAGAGAAGGTTTCCAATGATGACTGGTAAGAACCAAGTTTTAATTACCCTTTCTATTCTTCTTACCTCTCACCATATAGGATTTAGAAATTCTAAATAATTTCACAGAATCCGTAATAGATTCAGAAAAGTACTTTTCTGGCTTAATCTGTTTCCTTTCTTCCTTCCACACTATAAGCACACCACACTATTCCTTTCACTGCTATTTGCCATATGATACCCAAGTGTAGCCCTTTCACAATGTAAAAATAGAGAAGGCAGTAGGAATGATTTTGGATGTTAAATGCCATGTTGATGTGCTTGGTATGGACTGGAAAAAGGATAGAAAAAGCATCTGTCAACTTCAAAAGGCCAAAATGAAAGCCATGGAAGGGAATTTTGTTAATGGGGTATGTTCTGCTGTGTTTTTGACAGATCAAATCTAGAATGTTTCACCCAAGCTGCAGTTTAAGAACTCTGGAAGTTTGGTTTTGTTCGTTTATTTCGTTGGTGTTTTGTTTGGTTGGTTGTTTTTTTTTTTTAAGTGTGGGTGCTTTCAAACTTATGATTTAATTTAAAATTGCCTTATAAGAATACTTTAAAATTGTTTTATCATTTTAGTAAGTCATGCATATTGCATGATTGCTATTTAACAGCCTTACTGTCTGGAAGACATAATTCATCCTCAATAAGGAAACAGACAGTATTCTAAGGAACACTGATTCCTTCTCCATAACTTTCCAGGACTGGAATGATTTGTACAAAGCTGTTTTGCACTGTGCTCTGCATAGCCATTACTGTGCACCTGGGCAACTGAAAAAGCACAATCCTTTTTAGCCGTGAGCACATTGGAGTCAAAAGCATCTGCCTCCAGAAATGCTGTTTGTTGTTTTAGAGGGTACATTCTTATTGCTAGTGCATACAATCAGCATGTATTTGAAATGAAACCCTTAATCACAATACTATATTTTAACATCATTTGTAGATTGTGAGCTAATACCAACTTATTGAAACACTTAATCAATTAAAATTATGGCTTTAGAACAGTCAGCTGGGTTAAAAGTGACTTCTATAAATTAATCCATTTGATTGGTATTTAAAGCATTGACATTCAGGAAGAATCTACCAGCCATACCAAAAGAGTAGCCAGGAACAATATGCTTTTAAAAGAAGATATGACAAAAATAATTTAAGTGTTTCAAAAGAAAAATCCTTTGCAATTCAACTTTTTTAAGACATCATGTCAAATTATTTGTACTTTTTCTGAAAAATAATGGATTCTTCTTTTGTAAGAAGTTTAGCTTTAAATATCCTCAGACATATCTTAACGTTTTTGAAGAATATGAACAGCTTATATGTCAAGAATGTTATTAAAGTGAGAGAAGCTAATACACTACTTTAAAGCTTCACATCTCTTGCTGAGTGGTATTTGCAGGCTCTGCTTTTTTAGAAGCAAAACACCTGAAATGTTCCATTTTGTAGGAAAACATTTCTTGTTACAAAGCCCTGACCACTTTCACTTTGATGAAGTATTTTCTGGCACTTTAATGTCAATCATTTTCACATACTGTGTCTAATTCTACTCAAACCAGATCTGTGTGTTTACTTCCTCACAATTACAGATTGATAGAATATCCACAGTGGGCAGGATCATCAGGTCCAACTCCTGTCCCTGTGCAGGACTCCCCAAGAGTCACATTAGGTACCTGATAGCGTTGTCTGAAAACTTCTTGAACTCTGTCAGACTTGGTGCTGTGACCACTTCCCTGGCGAGCTTGGTCCAGTGCCCAACCACCCTCTGGGTGAAGAATGTTTTTCTAATATCCACCCTAAACCTCCCCTGACACAACTCCAGGCCACTCCCTTGGGTCCTGTCACTGGTCATCAGAGAGAAGAGATCAGTGCCTGCCCCTCCTCTTCCCCTCTCAAGGAAGTTGCAGATTGCAATGAGGTCCCCCCTCAGTCTCCTCTTCTCCAGGCTGAACAGACCAAGTGACCTCAGCCACTCCTCACGCAGCTTGCCCTCAAGGCCCTTCTCCATCTTTGTAGTCCCTCCTTTGGACACTCTCTAATAGCTTAATGTCTTTTTTATGTTGTCGTACCCAAAACTGCACACAATATTTGAGGTGAGGCCGCCCCTGTGCAGAGCAGACTGGGACAATTCCCTCCCTTCCCTGGCTGGCGATGCTGGGCCTGATGCCCCCCAGGACACGCTTGGCCCTCCTGGCTGCCAGGGCACTGCTGACTCCTGTTCAACTTTCCATCAACCTGGAGGCCCAGGTCCCTTTCCATGGCACAGTTTTCCAGCCTCTCAATCCCCGGTCTGTACGTACAGCCAGGGTTGCCACATCCCAGGTGCAGAATCCAGCACTTTTCTTTGTTAAACTTCATTTGGTTGGTGATTGCTCATCTCACTAATTTGTCAAGGTCTCTCTCCAGGGCCTCTCTGCCCTCAAGGGTGTCAGCAGCTTCACCCAGTTCAGCAACACTGGCAAACTTACTTAGTACCCCTTTGAGTTCTGCATCCAAGTCATTTATGAAGATGATGAAGAATACAGGGTCAAGGATGGAGCGCTATGTTATCCCACTAGTGACACATCTGCAGTCTGAAGTTCCCCATTCACTACAATGCTCTGTGCTCGACCTGTGAGCCAGCTGCTCACACATCTCATGACATGTTTATCCAGCTATGTGCTGGACACTTTGTCCAGAAGGATCCTGTGAGAAACTGTATGAAAATCTTTACCAAAATCCAGAAAGATTACATCAACTGGCTGCCCTTGATCACCTATGTGGGTTACCTTGTCATAAAGGGAAATTAAAATGATGAGCTGGATTTCCCCCTCATGAAGCCATCCTGGCTGTGACCCATGACTGCACCATCCTTCAGTTGTTTTTCAATACCTCCCAGAAAAATCTTCTCCATAATTTTATCATATACTGAGGTGAGATTGACAGGCCTACAGTTTCCATACCATCCTTCTTGACCTTTTTGAAAATTCAGACATTAGCCAGCTTGCTCTCCACTAGGGTCTTTCCATATTCCCAAGGCTGTTCAAAAATCATTGACAAAGGCCTCAGGATGACATCAGCTAGCTCTTTGAGAATTCTTGGATGAATCCCATCAGGCCCCATAGATTTATATAGATCTAGCAGACCCCAGACTAGTTCAGGGTACACTGGGAGTTCATCATGCTCACAGCCATGGTCCTTCAGCTCAAGACATGGGGACCTCTTTACCCCATCATCAATGTTGGAGACAAAGACAAAGAAAGCATTAAACATCTCTGCCTTGCCTATGTCCCTGTTTGTGAGCGGGCCCTCCTCATCCTGTAGTGGGCCAATTTTATTTCTGCACTGCCTTTTGCTATTAACCTATTTTAAAAGCTTATTATTGCCTCACCCCCTCT
>VYZT01028248.1:1480-28604 GCA_013400735.1 Pomatostomus ruficeps | reverse complement strand
CCCCCATATTTCTGTCTAGCTTCAACTTCAGGTGAGCTTTGGTCACACAAATATTCCCCCTACAGTGGCAAGCAACATTTCTGCATTCCTCCCACATCAACTGACCTTGCTTCCACCACATGAACCTTCCTGTTTTGCCTTATCTCCAAAAGAAGAACCCTGCTCAGCCAAGCTGTCCTTCTGCCTATTTGACTTCTGACATTTTGGAATTGCCTGCTCCTGTGCCCTTAGAGGTACTGCTTAAAAAGTGACTGGTACTGATGGTCCCCAGCTTGTTCAAAAGCAATGAATCTATAAATTTAAAAACAAACGAAAAAAGAGAACTCCACATACATAGTACCAAAATCTGAGCATACCTTGCATTGCATATGTTAGAGTTTATCTGAGAAATAATGATCTTGTGTATCCTATACTTTTCTCCCTGAGCCAGTTTGGATCTTACAGGATCCAAAGAAAAAGGATTACATAGTATGTAGATGTGACCTGATCTGCCTGTTCTCTTCAGTGATGCATTAAACTTCATGCTAATTTGCCACATTTACAGATCAGTACTTTAAGTACCGAAGTAGACAAGTCCTTCTAAAAATATTATCAACATTTGTGAAAAATTTGTGCTTTCTTGATATCAATTGGCTGAATTTCAGTTTGAAACTTGCCAAATGTACAGCAATGGTTTTGAACATCATCTGGTTTGAGCAATGTCTAATTATACTGTGATTATTTCCTTAAAGTATGCTTAAGCCTGTGATGTCTTAATTTCACATTCACAGGAAAACTGTACTGGTTTTTCTTGTGTCATGAGACTGGATATAAAATAGATTGTGATCAACTTCTTTAACCTCCTCAGTACATTATATCTGCTTTCTTTTTATTCCTAACACATTGATCTAGTGGTTTGGTAAAATCCGTGCTTTTTTCATGGATGCATAGACTTTGTGGCCAGGAACAACTTTATGTCCAAATACTTATGCTTTCAAATTCCATGTATTTTATCTCACACTGTTTTGAATGCATTAATTTCCTGGACCTCTTTTACCTCTGAACACCTTTAAACACAAGTTAGACAACCTCTGTGTAATTAATACTGTAGGATTTATTTTTGTCCAAAAGTTTATATATGACTCAAACCTTGTTCCCTACAAACGTTATTGCTGATATCCTGGAGTGTGTTTTCCACCATTTCCTAGTGAGCCAGCTCTCCTTTTCTGGAAGAAACCAAATGAACTTCTATATGTCCCATACCAGGGAACTCTAAATTCACACTGAAAACCACTCCTGCATATGCAGCTGCATGTATATGAACATGGAAAGAAACATTTAGAATAGAATGCTAGTGATAAGAATAGAACCTTATACAGGGAGTATGACAGAGTCCAAGATAGCACCTTAGGTACACTGCTGCTCTTCCTCAGTATATCTGGCACAGAGACAACCAGGGAAGATGCTAATGCCAGCTAAAGAAAGCAAGCCTGGGTTCCTACTTTAGTGTATTCCCAAGCCGTCTAGACCAGACAATTGTATTCTGTCTCTGGAAGCATGAATAAGCTCCTCTAGCATGTTCAAACCACTGTAATGTCAAGATGACACAGACAATTCCCTTTCCTGGTGTTACAAATGTAATCGGGATGTTGCAGAGGCTTTACATATCTTCACTTAAGCAAGAGCCTGCACTGCATTTAGCTAGGACGTATCATTTTGTTACAGTGTATATGAAGTTGGGTAAAGACATTCTGTTGCTCTTGTGATGAACACTGTCTAAAGCAGATGTCCACCAGCGCTGATACCGGCCTCATCCTACATGGTATATACTGTTTATACACAGAGGAATACAATATGTAAAGGATGCCACTGGGGACCGCCCACTTAGGCAGTTTGAGCATATCTCTGGGGAGAAAGATCTGCTTTCTCTGGGCATACTTATAGGAACATAGTATCCTGCAATGAATGAAACACCTTGAAATGTGCTTGCTTTTCACAAGGTTTAGTTTAACCAATCTCCTAAAGCTACTGTAAATGTGTGTGTGTAATAGTACAAAAGAATATTTCTGAATGTTTGAAATTGCCCTATGTACCAAAGCAGTTATGTATATCACAATGGTAACGAGAACAAGGCATCGTGCAGCTCTCTATGGCTGCTATGGGGATCAAAGGGCTTTGCAGGTTACTGCAAGAGATATGTTAAAATGAGCTTTTTATACAGGCCTGTGTCGAAGAAGATGATTTGAGCTTTTATCATGAGTCAAAAACACATTTCAGCTTCTTTTCAACTACATTTCAAAGCTAAGGAAGAGCAGAAAGAAGTATCATATCAGTAAATTAGGTGCCTAAATTGTCTGTTGTATTACTGAAAAAACACCATGAATAATAATAAGGAGGCCAAAAGGCTGTGTAAACCTCAATAGAAAGAATGTCTTTGATGTGAAACATTTCTCTTTTTCAGCACTCAGACTACTCTCTCTTTCACTTCAAAAGGCTTATGATCCAAATTGAATAGCAGCATTTAATAGCCTGCATGGATACTAACCGATCTGACTTTCAGTGCTTTCAAAATTTTAAGAAAATCCAGAACTGATTTTAAGCTCCCTGTGTGCCTCTTCTCTATAGCCTGATCTAGTATAAGCTACAGAAGACATAAAATACAGAGTGCTTGACAACGTGTATAGATGAAAGTGCATCTTCAGCTGGTTATTTTCCACTTCCTTGTCAGTGCTGTGTTATCTTATACCAGCACCCTCGAAACATCAGAAGGGGGAGCTCCACTATCTGAGTCAACAGTTCACATCAGCTGAAAAGCACAAAAAGCAGTAAGCAGCTACGTGGCCTTCTCTTTCACCCAGGCTGGTGCTACCAACAAAAATAAAGAGTGAAGCTGTGCAGGGGCTAAAACTTAAAGACCCAGAAGCCAACAATCTCAGAACTTACGTCTGGCTATGTAACCCTAAGCAAAATATTCAACAGCTATGGCATACCTTAGCTGTTCTTCTTCCTTCCTTTTCTCTCCTGTTAATTGATTTTATCCCAAACTGATATTATAAACACTGTAGCTGGAGAATATGGTCAATAATGTAAAAAATTTTTGTCAGGAAACACAAATCCATATTACCCCAGTGATAAACATTTTCACTGAGTATTAAGCAAAGGATTCAAAACGTGACTGTCACATCAAACATGTTTTTCATTCTAGGTACTTCTTTGAGGCTTACGGTATAATTAAATCGAGAATAATTTTAAGCTTCTATTCATGAAAAAGCAATTTGAAAAATTCACTGATCCACACATTAAGGATATCTTGTTTTGCACTGCAGTGCAATTAAACATCTTCTATGAGCAAAACAGGAAGAACAGTAATAATTCTAAGTGCCAAATTATATTGGAAAAAGCCTGAATTTTCATTTTGGCATTTTCCCAGCAGGTTTTTCTTAAGGGAATAAAAGGGAACATTTAGAAACATGCACATTATGGAGTCTGCTTGAAATTCTGCAGGGAAATGAGAGTATATCCCACTAAACTGGCACTAGCTTAAATTGTGCTTCCGCACAACTAATGAAATTAGACATGTTGTTTCAAGCTTCATGCCATGTCAGACAATATAAAACTAAAAATGCCCTTGAGTCAATCAGAACAGTATATTCAGCATAATTCATCCATTCCAAAAGGCTAGTCAACAGGCTGGAAACAGTGGTGTGCTGGTAGGCTTGCTATGGATAATATCACAGATTTAATAGCTGAATTAGTAGGTAACTACAAAAAATCTCCATAGTCTACAAGAGAAAAAAATCCAATTCAGCTGAGATCATATGCTTTTATTAATTTTCTGAAGTACAATTCGTTAAGTGTTCCTTCAAAGTTTACCATGAACTTAGAAGATGGAAGACATTAATAGGATCTTCTCATCAAACTAGAAGAGAATTTACAAAGTTACCTGCTACATACTATAAATTGAATATACTGCAAGAGACATATGGGAGGGGAAGATAAATCTTGCATGAAATAGCATTCATACATTTGCTGCTTCCTGCATTCCATACCTTAACACTATTGATTCTATTTTAAAACATAGATCCTATGTGATAAATACAATCTTTTTTTTCTTTTTAATTGTTAAAGATACTATATCTTGGTATGAGGAGGATCCTTAACCTCAACAAAAAGATCACTTCTGTCACTCACTGGATTTTTTCTTCTTGATTATTTCAGGTCTCTGAGGTCACTAATTTAGTTGCACAGGTATATTGAATTGATGTTGGCCATGTCCATTTCTTCTTGTAGTGACACTTACCAGACATGCTCCTGTGACATCATCACACATGTCTGCATGACCAAAGCATGTACACGGTGCACAGACTCCACCAAAAATGGTGCCGTTCACACGCCTGTGTCGAGGCCAGCATGACTGCAAGGTAAGTTAGATAAGAAGTTAAACTCTTGCTTGAACAGAGGCAGGAATGGGATTTTTAAAATTTTGTTGGATTTGATGCTTGCACACACAAAAAACATACTTGCCAAAGGAATAAATATACCAACATTTCTCTAGAAAATTCTTCTTTCTGGTACTGTGGCTTTGCACTGACCTTAACCTTAGTGGCAGGTGTGAGATTAGAGGAAGCCTTAACTTGATTGTTCTTCTGAAATGGTAAAATAAAGCAGAGAAATGAAGAACTGAAATATGACAGCATCAAAGCAAGAGGTACAGACTGAAAAACAGCCAGAACATGAAATACTGAAGGAGAGAGAAGGAGGAAAAAAACCCTTGAAACAACGAAAGTGTCTTCTGAGAAGTTCAGGCACACAAAGCAATTAAAATACCAATTAATCTTGTTAGGACTCCAGCAAAAGGCTGCACTGAAACAAAGCACAGGCTGAAAACAAGGCTCTTCTTCTATTTACAAATTGTGCTGCCTAAAGGATAGTAATTTTCCTTTAAGAAACTGCTCTGATTTTTTAATTTTGCTTTTTAAATGTAAAATTCAAATCAATATTAAATGCATGGCCAGTAATTTTGTAGAAAAGGTGACACCATGCAACTGTGAATCATCACCAAAAATTCAGCTGCTCCGTTTGCTCATAATAAGATGTCAAGCAGCAGTCTTCCCTATTATATATCTCACAAATGGCTTTATGGTTGTTGCAAACTATCCTTCTACAGTAAGACTGCTCATGTGATCCAATAATTTTGCAGAGGATAAAAAAGTGCATGACAAAGTTATGACCTTCAAAAGCATCTGGATAATACAAAGAGAAAGTTTTGCACTGACTGAATGCTAGAAGTATAATTTAATAAAGAAAATCCTTTCCCCTTCACATACACTCTCCAAAAAGGTAACAAACAGACACTTCTTTATAAAAATAAAGATGTCCCTTTTTGTCTTACTCTTGAAAAATGTGAAAGCCATCTAAAATTAATAGAAATTATTCTTTAAAAAAATAAATTCCAAAACCTGAGACATTATCTTTGTTTTTCCTTCTTTACATTCTTGGTTACACATTCCTAAAAAACACCCATAAATATAAAAAATTAAAATTTAGAGTAATAAAATCCAAAACCTAAAAACAGGTTAAAAGAAATCGCTGTATTTTCCCTTCTGTGGCATGAGATGCAAATGGTTTCTGCATAAATCTACAAATCTTCTTCCTCTTTTGGTGACTGAAAACAATGCTCTTGTGCACAGATACACACGATGTCGCTCAAGATGAGGCTCCAAATGTCACTGATTTTAAGAACTTAGACATGAAATATCAATAGCAGGGCTTAGAACCGAACTAAAAGATTACAGATTGAAATCTTAAGAAAAGAAATTATGTAACATTCGAAAGTCAGGACAGTTCTTGACCATCATAGTGATGCACGTTAAACACAACTTCTGAAGCAGAAGTAAAAGAGTATAGAGAATGGGAACAAATCTGAGGGAGAAGAGCAATCAGATGTGAAGATGCCGACAAAGGCAAGAAAATTCACGAGTGGAGCAAAGTAACTATCACAAAGGAGTACAATTGGTACTAGAAATTTAAAATTTTATCTTTTTTTACCAGTGCTTATACAATTCTGTGTTCATACACATGCAACAATGTAAGAATTTTATTTGGCCAGAATGTTGTAAAAAATAAATTTCAAAATTATGTCATGGAACAATCTTAAAAGAGACAGTGTAATTTAAATGGGGTTGGTTGTCTTTGGAAGACTGATCATTCCAAAACATTCAAAGCATGAAAATAAGTAAATAATAGCTGTTTTTAGTACCACAGCATTTATGCCAGGTACCACATCATCATTATGCAGGAGACAAATACATACATTAAATTAAATAATGAAGAGGAAATGGAACTGAAAAACTGCACAAAATCAATTAAAATGAAACTCCACTAGGTTGAAACTGGCAGAAGTAAAATGTTGGGACAAGGCTGAAAGGATTCAAAAAAAGAAACAGAAATGGTAACTGGAGAAGAAAAAAAAAACCAAAAGAAGGCATTTTCAGCTTCTCTTTCTATATTTCTTAGCTACTGCCTGTCTGGAAATCTAACACTTCACCTTTTTTTTTTTCCTATGCCACTGGCATGCATATAAACTTTAAATTTGCAGCTATATTTATGTGCTTTCTCTTGTGGAGTATGATCTTAAGTATATATCAAATTTCAGGGACTGTTAATGATCGAAGAGAACGTTTAGCATGGAAGGACGCAATGTTGGACAATTTCAGCAACACCAAGACAGGACTTCTACCCAAGTCCTTCAGCTTTTACAACAAAAGTAGATATTGAAATATCTGCAACCAGAGCTTTTTCAATTGCTCTTTTGGACATCACACCTATATCTGCACTGGGAGAATAAATGGACAAGTGAAAAAAAAGTGTGAAGCACAGTGATACTGCATTCAGCATTTTTCTTAAAATAATTGAATAGACAGACAATGGCCAGACTTTAAAATTATTTCTCAGCCGAGGTAAAAACTATTCTTCTCCAGTTATTTTTCCATCTGTACCATTTTGGAAGTGACACGAATATCCATTAATTCCTTCAGGCCTTCTTTCTACATTAGTTCATCTAGCCCCAGCAACAAGCAACCACATTTGGCATGAGACTAGACTCTAAGCCCTAAATATCACATATAAGCATGAAAATTTTTAAAGAAAAAGAGAGTTGACAAGCAAATGCCTAGAGTGCCTGTGTAAATGGCATACTGTTTGTAGTTTTGTGAAGCAGAGCATCTTGGTGTTTGAAACTATTTCCTTAAAGGCAAAGCTTTTGAAGAATTCTTTTTTTTGCTTCTATTTACCCCCAGCTATGTCCACGTGAGGTAGTTAATCATACATATACTTGTATGAACACATTCTGTGTGAACTAATGAATTTCTTAGGGAAGTGGGTATTTTTCTGAGCATGTATCTACGTTATTATCTGTAACATGAGCAAAATAAAGTGACACAATCCTCAGAATAACACACATGCAATTCTCAACAAACTCCAAGGCAAATGGCAAAGCCTTGGGAAATAAAAAAGAGGAAACTCAACCCTACTAACTCAAATAATTTGATCTGGCTTTGTTGTGCACAGGTCAGATAACTGTCATTTTCCTTCTAATTGTGTTCATCTAGTTGTAGTATCAATTGGTTGAAGAGTACAAATATTGTTTTCACTTCCTTTTTATTAACCAAAATGTCTTTTCACAAGTTAGAAATCACCACAAAGGCATAAAACTTCAGAGTTTAAATATTATCAGATATAATGAACCTTCACCTGGAAATAAAGGTAACTAGTCAAGCCAAGGCAAATTCCTAACACGAATGGACAGCTCTCCCACTATTTTCTACCAACACAGGAGCACTGTCTGCTTCCAGCTATCACAGTGTTAGCAAAATTGAACTAGACTGCATCATGATACTCACCTCACAGGAGGTACCATCATAGCCTGGAGGACACTCACACAGCTCCACTGTAGGTGCTACCCTTCTCCCCCTTGAAGCGTGGTCAGCAGCTTCCATACTAACGCTTCTTAGTCTGGATGAAACAGAAATTAAACAGGCAAAACAGCAAATAAGATGGATATATGCAGCTGAATGTAACACTTTACAGTGACATGCAGTGGCTTGTTTCTGTTTTCCTGCTTAAAAATAAGGAGGTTTTCATCTATTTCTTCCTAAACTATATGTCTGTAGGCTTGTTACTATTTTTGTTCATCATGTGAGGGAGAGTATGGTCAGATATACACTGATAAAAATAGATTAAAAAAGTCTCACAGCACTGTACCAGGAGATGGAAGGCTATTCCTGGCCTGCAAGCCACATGTGCCGACTTGCATTGCAGCTGCATATAGTGCAAATTTGACACTAAGCAGGGTCTTCAAAATTTATGAACCACTAGTCCAGCTTTCTAAAATATTACATTACTAAGTTTTCGATATAGGGTATTTTTACTCTGGAGATTTGACCTCTGGAACAGATGTCAGAAGGACTGAGGATCTAAGTATTATGTATATGAAAGAAAAATGTATGCACATGAAAGAAAAAGGAAATCTTCTGCCATATACCCTGGTCTCCCCAATGCCAGAGAAAAAAGTGCTAAACAGCCATTGTTTAGGTGAATGCTGACCATGATTTTTATTTCAAAAGCATGGAAGTATGATGAGAAACAAGAGAAGTCTTTTGCTAATCTTACAGCTATTATCAGAAACAGAAGTAATTTACATCAAGAGTATCCTTCTGTGGAAAGAAACTGGGATTTGGGAGTTTAATTCTTATGAGAATTCAAAGGAAACATTAAGGTATTACATAGGCTAAATTACTTCTATTTTCACCCAGTAATCTTAACAGAGTGTTTGATAACTAGAGCTACTTGAAGAGCTTGTTTTTAGGTATTTTTCAGCAGAAAATACCTTTCTATCATGACAAATATTTTTTTTAAAAAGTAATCAATTTTCTTTGGAAAACTTAAAACAAACTGGGTTTTTCTTTTCCCTTCATAATAGGGCATTTATCTTTTGGCTACAAAACATCCTGAAAATTATTTGGATGACCTTGGACAAGAAAACATCCAAGAAAAATATTTTGTTGTTACTTCAGCAGTTGGAGGAAAGCTTAAGACAGAATATTTTCCCACTCGATTTTATAACTCCTGCAAACAAGGCAGACATGAAAGGTAATGGGGGAAAAAAAGGGAAGGTTTCTGAAATTAAGATAGAAGCTTCAGAAAACCAGAAATTTTACCACCACTAGGAATATGACTGGTCTTTGGAGGAACTACCATTGTGTATAATGCAGTTAGAAACTTCAATCAGATTGGGAGATATTAGGACCTCTGTAAAAAGTTCCTGATACTGTTCTAAGGGAAGGATGCTTATTCCTATCCAGATCTTCAGTAAATTCTCTCTCACATTTCAGTATATCCCCTGCACTCCATTGCTGTACATTTATTTTGCAATCATTTATTTGAATTCTCCTTACGTTAAGATAACCAGTCTCTAGGATATTAGATATGAAACAGTGATTACCAGAAAAAAATTCTAAAATTTTAAGGAAAAAAATCTGTAAATGAAGAAACAATTTTTTAATAAAAGATCAAATTTACTTCTCCTTTGAACTACAGCTAGTTTCCTCTCAGCATTGATCTTAGAACAAAGAGAAGCACTAACACAAAGAAACAATCCACCCAGTATTATCCCACATTTGTATTCACTGATTTGTTCCAATTTTCATTACGTTCTGCTATTTGCTAAATGGGATTTTAATGTGTTTAACAGTTTTTAGCATTAACAGTTACTCAGTGAAGAAAGCTGCAGTGATTTTCTTTTCTCCCATTTTGATGTTGCAATTTTGATTCCTTGATGCCATTCTGCATTCATTAAAATGCATAAAGCTGGCAGTAATGGGGCACTGGATCCTGGAGATGCATGAACAATTTGAGATTAGACATCAAGACCAAATATTTAAGCTGACTGTTACTGTCAACAGGCAACTGTTGACTTCTAAAAACAAACAAGATTAAAAGGGAAGGGGACGTTTCAAGCAGTATCAGCATAGTTTACTGTCTGCTGTGCCAGGCATCTGAATCACATCAGCTACATAAGGCACATGAAGTAGTGACCCAATCATTGCTCATTTGTCTTGAAGCCAATTCCACATATGGAAAAAACCCTTGGCCTCTTCTTCCCTCTTTCTCCTTGAGTCTAGCACTGACTCCTCTCCATGTGGTTGCAAGCAATGTATTCTCTTTAGCACCACAATTTCCAATGCCTATCTGCATATTTGCAACACTTACCATCAGTGACCACTCTGCATATTGAAACGGAATAAACAGTGCTACTAAACTTCCTTTGAAGCACAATCTAACAGTATTAGATCAAACAAAACAGTAAGAGAGAGCTATCTTTCCTTGGCCCGTTGCTTCTACCACAGATGGACTTAACTCCATGTCGTGGTTTGACCCTGGCCAAGTGCCAAGCACCCACAGCAGCCGCTCACTTGTTCCCTCCCCTGCCACAGCTGGGCAGAGGAGGGAAGGAGAGGGGGAAAAAAAAACCCGGGGAATTAACACAAAGGTCCATGAGTTGAGATAAGGAACCGGGAGAAAACGCTCCAAGGACAAAGCAGGCTCAACTTAAGTTGCAATGTGAAATTTATTACTATCAGAGTTAGAAGGAGGATATGAGAAGTAAAACTAAACCTTTAAAAGACACCTTTCTTATTCCCTCCCCACTCCTCCCTCCCTCCCTCCCACCAACAGTGCGAGGGGGGCAGGGTGGGGGGTTTCAGATCAGTCCATTTCCAGGATCTTCTTTCCCTGCTTAGGGAGAGGAGTTTTTTCCTCTGCTTTTGCCATGGGGTCCCTCCCACGAGAGACAGTTCTCTGTGAACTTCTATGGCGTGGGTTTACTCATCCACAGGATGCAGTCCTCCAAGGACAAACTGCTCCAGCATGGAAGCAGGGGGTCCCTCTCTCTTCAACCAGGTCTCCCACCTGGACTGCAGTTTCCTCCAACATCCACCTGCTCCAGTGTGGTCACCTACTCCACAATTGGCGGGACTTTTATCTCAGTCTCCGTCTCTCACTGGGCTGCAACTGCTATGGCTTCTGCCATCTAGGGCTACTGCGGCTTCTTCTGGCATCCATGACTGCTGCGGCTTCCGATATCCCCCTGCTCCAACGTTGGCACCTCACCCACGGACTGCAGGTGAATCTCTGCATCCCCTGTGGATCCCATGGGCTGCAGGGGGGACGCCCCGCCTCACCATGGGCTCGCCACGGCCTGCAGAGGAATCTCAGCTCCAGTACCTGGAGCACCTCCTCCCTCTCCTTCTCCACTGACCTTGGTGTCTCCATGTTGTTTTCCCTCACCTGTTCTCACATCCTCCTCCTTCTCTAACCAAAGGCAGCTGCGTGCACATTTTGGTTTGATTTTTCCTTAAATATGTCATCACAGAGGCATAACCAACCTTTCTAATTGGGCCAGACATGGCCTGAGGCAAGTCCATCATCTTCAGAGCCATCCGAGATTGGCTCTGCTGGAAATGGTGAAGAATTCCAGAAGCTACTCACAGAAGCCATGTTTATGGCCCCCTCCCCACTACTAAAACCACAACACTCCCAACAGTTTGGAAGATCTGTCAAGTTAGAGGAGGATCAGGATTTAAACCCAGAAGCTTGGTTCACTTTCAGATTGATTGCTGCATTTCTGTATTCTCATTTTTTATCCTACTTGATCATCTAATTGCCCACTCATATAAGCAAGCTTCCTAATTATGCCATAGAGCAATAACAACACTGCAAGCTTAAAATGACCCTAAAAACGTACACAAAATCATGCTTGAGTCAAACCCAGCATTATTGTATTAATATTGTTTAGTGGCCACTTGAAAGCATTACAGATTAACTAATGTTTCTAGTAGGTTAAACTAAACAAGAGTTAAAAATAGAATCTTTAAATTAAAAATTTTGTCAGCTGGGGACAACTCCATTGAGGTTTTAAGTCTCTTTTTACATGACTGCAAGAAAGTTACTTTATGCCTCCATTCTGGTCTCTTCAAAGCACAGATTATAACAGCACTCTTGGAAATCCTTACACATGTGGTGACATTATCCATTTTGAAAACTTTCAGTATTTAAATGAACAGGTTGCTTAATATAGCAATCTCTAATTAGTATGTTGCATAATTCTGCTGATGCTTTGAGGCAGAAATTGTCATTCATGAAGGATCTAATAACTCTGTAATATTTCTGTCTCTCTGTCAGACCCTCTTAACCCTCTCAGAGGAATGTCCATCTGTCCACTGCACATACCTGTTTAAAGACAATAAAAACCTTTTAGTTCATATCTACTTATCTAGTAAGGCTTAGCCCTACACTATTTCTTTTCAAAAATGTCTTTCTTTGGAGACCATCAACTGTAGTCCTTAATCAGCCCTAAATATCACAAAGAATATCTTCTTCATTGGGTCTATGTTTTCCCTGAAGAACTAAATGGGCCGAATATGGAGAAAAGAGATATTTTGCATGATCTTAAGAGTTGTGAGCACAGCTTTGCATCTAGTATGTTTTAGCATGAGTGAGAGTCACAGAAAATATAAAACAGTCAGCAATGAGGCACATCCTGAAAATTAGCAATATACCTACACAGCAGGGGCTGGATGACAGCAAACACTGTTGCTGCTGCCACAGGTGACTGAGAGCATGAACTGTTCTGAGGAGACTTAACTCCACTCAGTAAATCCCAACCTAACAGGTGAAACTATGCTATAGATAAATCAATGACGAAAAACTGAATTTGTTTAATGTGATTGGAATTTCACATCCTCTCTCCTGTCATGCTAAACTGCAATGAGCACCATGACAGAACTCAATAAAATTGTTTACTTTAGATTTGTGGACATGCTGACAATAATCACAGTAACAGAGGAATCACTGCATTCTTCTCTGGTAGGAGACACCAAAGGGACAGCTAGAAATGTACCAGCAACCTAAGACCATTTCTAGCAAAAAAAGATACTCTTCAAAACCACCTCAGTTCCTCCCCCTAACCCCCTTTTAACTCATTGTCTTTAAGGGACCAATCTTCATAACTGTAATATCACTACATCTAGAAGCTGAATCTACAAACATGCAAAGCCTAAATTATATGTGTGTTGCAGAGCTCTTCTGAAAGAGTATTAAAAAAAAAATGCTTTCAGAAAATTATCTATAACACACAACTAAACTGTTCCCAAAGGCTGTATATGAACAAGACTATGAAACAGTGAGGCACTACACATGACCAAATGCCTAAAGCAGTAATCTGTGATGCAGGTGGTGATGTGTAGTCTTCCAAATTTACCACACAGTGCTCTGCCAATTCTTACTTACAAGGCACATTCTATAGATTGTGCCAGTTCTACATGTGTATGCCTACCTGGGCTCTACACCGTTGCCCAGAGGGGATCTCATCCAACCCACCCGCCCTGATCCACAGTATAGGCAGGATGGAGCAAATACACATCCAGATTTTAACTGCCCAGACAAAGTGCTTTTTGTAAGGAAAGCCCCCCTTCTCCTACTAGTAGAAACATCAGTACACAAATATATGTAAACCTCTGATAACTAAAGTTTGCGTTTCCCACAATACTTAGTAACACCTTTGGCCCAAGGAAAGTCAATCATGCATATCTGCTTTAAAAGTTTGCATTTCCCATACCACTCAGTAAGACATCTGGCTCACAGAAAGTACACCTTACATATCTCCTTTAAAAGACTACAGCATAAAAACCCCTATTGTTCACCCCAAAACTGCTCCTCCACTCCTTTAGCTTGGAAAATTCTGACTAACGGTTTGAGGGTTTTTTATTTGAATGAGAAGAGAGCAGAGGATCATCACTCACTGAGGTCCCCCTAGTCTCAGCTGTAAACTGTGAATCAAGAGCTTCTCATGGTCTGCTCACAGTGCATAAGAGGTGAGCTCTGGCCTGGTGTTTTGGCTCTCCTCAAATGCCAGGGTGGGAAGCTGAGGGGCCATGAAAGGCTTTCAAACTGGATGCAAGGAGATGCAAAGGAATACAAGGTTGATGACTGAATGAGAAAATTTGGAAGCAGTTTGGCCCAAACTTAAGCTAGTTATAATACACAAACTTAATTACAGAGACGTAATACATAGTAATTAACCACAGGAAAAGACAGAGACCAAAGAAATACGAATTATTTTTGCAGGGAAAAAATTTACACTGCCAAAGCTCACATCAGAAAACTGCATGCTGTTGACACAACCTGCCTTTGAATTTAGGACATATTTTAATTACCAAAGTATTCAAATGATGGTTAGATTGCTTAAGAAATTTCACAGCAGCAAAACCTGTGTCTGTGCTCTCAGCAAATAATCACTAAATGTGCTATCAGCTCCCTCCATTCCAAACTGGCTTATGCCACTGAATCAACTGATGTGTAGATTAGAGAGCATTTCAGGTTTCATGCCTTGTGAGTAAAAAACTACTATGCAATCAATTCTATTACACATTTTAAAAATATTACTTATGCCACCTAACTATTAATGTTAATCACACAGCATCAGGAGAGAGGTTGTCTTCTAGCCCATCTGGAATATTTGTTCATGCACTTACGAAAATATGAAATGCAAGATGAGCTTTACAGTTTCAAATGCTCTGCAGCAACTGAAATAGAACAACTGTATCATCTCATATGTCTTTAATTTTATCAGAGGACTCAGAAGAGTTCATATCAAATCAGTGGTTTTGAGCAGTCCACGCAGTATCCTGACATAAATCAAGGGAAAGGCTTTGGAATTAGCCAGTTCTGTGTGTGGTACTGATTAAAAACACAGAAAATTCCCCTTGAGGCACTTTTCCAGCTTGGAGACTCAGGATATTATTCTCTGGTCCACTGTGAATGTGGCCAGTATGGTCATTAAATGGGGAAAACAATATATAAGCAATATATCATCTCCTGCTTCAACATGCTATTACCGCACTCCATGATTTACCATATATATGGGAATTACCGTGTTCACAAAATAAACATATTTATAGAACTGTCACTCATGCCTTAAGAGTCCATGTAATTTCATTTTGTTAAAAGGCTGCTTCTTTCTGTTGCCTTCCTCCTCCTGCCTACCCAAAATGAAAAACATACTAACAAGAGTTTGAAAGTGTAAATGAATGCTATGGATTTCATGATAATAAATTAGAGTGTTTTAAATTACATCAGCCTCGTTCTCTGAAGAGAGAAAACAACTCTTTTGACAGGTTGCCTGTAACAAAGGGACCCGTTCCTCACATTCACCTGTAGATGGCATTCATCCCATTGCTGTATGTGGCTCTTATGAGGATCCTCTTTACATTTGCAAGGATAGTCATGAACTCCCTCCTGCTGACTGGAACATCAGTGCCGTGCACTGAGAAAGATTCTGGTTTCAGCACAATTTCTTCAGTGTGCTCTTCAGAAGGCTGCAGGTGAATTATCCCTTTTGGAGTGCTGATTTTCAAGTCACCTCCCTAGAGAGAGCCATGAAAGGGAGAGATTTAAATATGAAAAAAGTAATGAAAAAAAGCCCATTGGGGTACATGATTTATTGAATAATATATTTTACAAGAATAACAAATATCAGGAATAATAATCACTTTTCATAAACCTGAAATGAGATTGCCTGATAGAACTGAAAAGCAGTGGAAGAGAAAGTTTGGGTTATTCAGAGAAAACCTACTGTCATGGCTCTGCATAGGCAAAAGCAAATTCATACAATGCTGGGGTGCAAAAGGATGGATCTGCTGAAAGAATGTCGAAGTATTACCTCAAACGCCCAATTATTTTATTTCTTCATTCCTCCTGATGAACAAGGAATATTATAGTTTTCTAAGCTACTGCAATAATACCAGAGACTCCTTGAGATATTGAAGCTTTTAGTTCTCTGAAGTATATCCATTTTCTGACACTAGAAATTAGCTGAAAGCATGTGCACCCTTCTGTTTTGTGACCTTAACCACCAGACTTCACACCAAACATCTGAAGTCTTTCTCTTTCTTTCTTTCTTTCCTTCTTTCTTTCTTTCTTTCTTTCTTTCTTTCTTTCTTTCTTTCTTTCTTTCTTTCTTTCTTTCTTTCTTTCTTTCTTTCTTTCTTTCTTTCTTTCTTTCTTTCTTTCTTTCTTTCTTTCTTTTTCTTTCTTTCTTTCTCTCTGTCTCTCTCTCTCTTTCTTTCTCTCTCTCTTCTTTCTTTCTTTCTCTGAAAATACAATCACTTTACCTCTATGATGACATCAGATTGAACCATCAATTTAGCTGCTTCTTCCTCTTCTTCTTCTGTGACATCATAGGAGACTGTAAATTTCAGATGTCCTCCAGCAGCTGCTACCTGGGGAGTGAAAAAGACAGGAAAAAATATAATTAAATAAAAGAAAATGGGCCTTAACCACTTGGGGACAGTTTTCTTGAGCATCAGTAGATTTCTAGTGTTGCAAAACCACATGCAAATCCCTGGGGATTACAGCTGTACAGACCATTCCCTTCTTGCTCAACTGTCTAGAAATCACACCTAGTCATTTTTCTTCTACGCCTGTCAAAGGCTGCAAATTCCTTGAACCCACAGACTAACAGGGAAATCAGAAACAGGTATGAAATCTGTGCAAATTTCCACTAGATACTGACATTAGATTTCCAGTGTATTTGTTTCAGTTATATGGTCCTCATTTAGGCTGGCCTCTGTATCAGTAGCCTTAGCAACTTACAGAAAATTCAGTAACTTCAGTTTCATTGATGGGGCAAACTACCAAAATAGAAAAAAAAAGGGCTGTGATGTTTTTCTTAGAATGAACTGTAACCTAAAATAAAGTAAGAATTTTCCCTCATGGAGTCAAATAAATTTACTTTAAAAGAACGTTTCAACCCTTTTGCTCAGTTTGACCCAGCTTACAATGTGAGAAGTCAATGACCAGGCTCTTGTGTCATGGCAATATATTTTTTCCATGCTCTTTTAGTCCCCAGAATCATGTCATTGACACAAGCTATTCCATTAAAAATGAAGTGTAATACGATGAAAATAAAAAGCTGTAGACTTGAGTGACAAGAGTTCAGCACAGAAATACTGCTTTCTGTTAATTGATTGGAAGCAGAGTAAATCAAATGCTTCAAGAGCTATGTTTAGGGTTTTAAATGCATCTGCGTCATACTTCTTTGCAATGTGAGCCTCCTCTCCAAGAATATTAAAATCACCAGGATTCTTCAGCCCTTCCAGTGCATACTGTTGAGCACAGAGCAAATTTATGAGTCTTCTACAAAGAGAATAATCTGGTTATTCTCAAGGACGTAATTGTTCATCATACTGGATGCTTTTGCACACAGTAACAGAAAGCAGTGAAAGTCAACATCTTCATTCTTTTATCATGAATCTAATTTAAAGGGTGAAAAAAAGTTCCACCATTTAAGGCATGGAAATCAACTGATTTTGAATTAGCAATAAAGGTGTATAAACACCCTGCATCTGAGGCTGTACAGCTAAATGTTAGGTTAAAGCCAGAAAATTCCCTCCAATTCATAACCTGAATTGTAGGATCATGGAATCATAGAATATCTCAAGTTAGAAGGCACTCATACCAACTTGGTCACCCTCCTCTTGACACAGTTGAATAGTCTGATGTCCTTGAGGTGCCCAAAAGTACACACAGGATTCGAGGTGAGGCCGCCCCAGTGCAGAGCAGAGCGGGACAATCCCCTCCCTTGCCCGGCTGGTGATGCTGTGCCTGATGCACCCCAGGACACGCTTGGCCCTCCTGGCTGCCAGGACACTGCTGACTCCTGTTCAACTTGCCCTCAACCCACACCCCCTGACCTCTTTCCACAGCACTGGTCTCCAGCCTCTTACCTCACAATTTGTGTGTGTAAGTAGGAGTACCCAATCCCAGGGACGGAACCCAGCACTCGCTTTTGTTAGATTTTGCTGGTGATGGCCCAGCTCTCTGGCCTGTCCAGGTCTTGCTGTAAGGTCACTCCACCCATGATGGAGTCTGCAGCTCCTCCTAGTTTAGTGTCACTGGCAAACAGTGGCATCACATGTATATCTACATAGTGTCCAAACCTGCTGGGACCAATGCAACTACTTAAAGCCTTGACCGTAACGACATGAAAAGACTTCTTTTCCTTAGATACAGTTGTTATAGCATTTTTGTTTTGCCTGTGGTCAAGCCTAAGCACTGGTTTGTAACTGCAAGAGGAATGTAGAAAGTTTAGATATCTGAAATGCTGCAACAAGTATCCAGAGTTGCTTTCAGCTATAGACAAACACTTTAGAAGAGTAACTTCTGCAGAATTTTATCATTTCTATTTCAAGTTCAGACTAATGATAAAGATTCAAAAAAATGAAAATAATGGGAAAACAAAGATTAGGCAGTTTCAAGTAACCCATAAAAATTACATACCAAGACAGGTTTTACTTTTCCACAGCTACATAACCTTTACCTTAGTATATAAAAATCCAACATGGGAACTGATAGGTCACAAAGCATAAAAAAATAAAAAAAGGAAAATAAAAAGAAAAAACCTGAAAGGAAAGGCAGCTAGAATGGATTAGGGACTCCTAAAATATAACCAACAGAATACACAAGAGGAAAGGGGTGTGTTGCCTAATCCAAAAAAAGAGAATGCTAAGAGGGAATAGGAAAATATTTTACCAAAATGTAAAATCTGGAAAAATGAAATGGCCATTTTTATTTAGCTGTGGCAATTGCAGGGAAGGCATGAAGAAGATTCAGCTTGAGTATACAAAAAGCTGATTATAAGGATGGTCAAAACAGTATCAAATTACTTGCAAATGCTATTGAAGTAGTTCATAAATTAGCAGCAGTTCAACATGTCAGAGATACTCTGGGTATGATGCCTAAGAGTTAGAATATGACTAAGAAGTCTCTTGAGGTCTCTGCTAGCCACAGCAGTCTGAGTTTCACCGCTGCAACTGGCAAGATTTGCATATCACAAACAGGATCACACAAGGTCCCCAAATGGCACTTTTCATAGAGAATACCTCCCAGTTAAGAATATGTATTTACTTACATGCTGTATAATACCAATATAGATTAGAAAAAACCTCAAATTTAGATAAACCAAAAAGTACTACTTTCTTCTACCATTGTTTACAATGGTAATTTCCTTCCTCTGCATATTTAAAGTGCAAGTTCATTCACAGGCAAAGGAATTCAGAGGTCAATCCATGTGCTGTGGATCTCTTGCAAAAATTCTTTTCACTGAATTTTAAATACAAGGGCCATACAGAAATTGAGCACCTCTGAGATGCCTCTATTTTCTCATTTTTCTCTGTATCACTCAAAGATTCAGAGTTCTGTTTCAAGGATTGTCATCTGAGGCCATCAACACCAAAGAGAACAGGGCATAAAAGTTTGCCTTGCTGGTGACAAAGACATGTATTGTTGAGACAAGAATAGCTGTCTAAAAACGTCAAGGAAGTTCCACAGAATTTCCGTTGTCTCTCCCACCTGTTTTCAGATTAATACATCAAATATTTCCTCCCAGCTTCAGAGGCAGAATCTACATGTTCAAGAAAAGTCGCAGACTCCCCAAGAAATAACAAGCATAGAAGAGAGAAAGCACAGTTATCTTAGTTCTAATCCAAGAAGTTTCTGGCAGATAGGTTTTAGGGCTTTTTTCAATTGTTAACTGTACTCTCCTATTATATTACATGATCTTAAGGATAAAACCAGAGAGCAGACAAGACTTTTTTACAACACCCTGACAGAGGGTCAACCAAAATGGAAGCAGAAAAGATCGTTCCTTTCCTGTGAATAAATGCCCATGCTCAACAGCAAGAGAGCAGGAGGATAGGGGCAAGCACTCAGTATTACCCTGTGCAAAGCATGCTTTGCTGTTATATGCTTGTCCCACTAAAATTACTTTTAAGCCAAGACAAGTGATAGTAAACCACAAATACGCACTGAAAACAAACAGCATCTCCACAAATATTAGCAAGGCCAGAGACAAGGAAAGTTTGCATCTCTTCATACGGAAATCAGATTCTACAAGACTTTCTCTTCCTGTACTTAGTGAATCTGCTGCCAATGCTTTCCCAAGGCAAGCTGTCAGGATCTCTCCTGCTAATGTCCTTGGAGAATACCTCCTTCTTATACAGATTTATATTCCATCTTATTCTTGAATTACTGTATGAAGATTCACACTCTCCCTCTCCAATGCCTCTGGTAACTCTGCCTGTAAAGGTTTAGCACTTAGTCCACTACACTGGGGGCTGCCTCATTTCTTCTTAACATCTGCCAAATGTAACTTCAGAAGATTAGGAGCTATGTCCATTAACCAGAGTGCTGATTATAATCCCTTATCTCATTAAGCAGTAAAATGCTCTTCTGTCAGTTAAGAAGAGACTCAGTTTGTGATTAAAGCACCTAAATATGAACTGGGGCATCTGATATGGCACTATGTGGTTATGTGTAGGCAACTGAGAGAAGTCCCCTGTAGAGTCAAAGGCAAGTGGCTGGTTGGTGACCCCACCAAAGGATGACCTTCAAATCATCCCACTTCGTATTTAAATTTTAAAAGTAACTTGGAAAACATAAATTTTCACAAATGAATAAATAATTATGCACTAAGTATATTATTGAAATAAAACAAATACACCTTGCTCAGATGTTTGGTAGTAAAATCTATATAACAATGGATTTAACTCAGAAGGGCTTGGATGTCAGTTAATATTTTTATTAGACCAATATAGCTACAATACGTCTATAGAAAGGTAAAAGGATTTGGAAAAACATGAATCCTGCATGCTGTTATATAATTATATATGTGGTCACACAATTAGAACTATACTAAATGAACAAATGCTACCAGAAAAAAAATTTAAAAGGAAAAAAAAGCAAAGGCTAAAACATGAATGGGCAGAACATTTCCATGGAGAATGTTAACACACATATTGCTGAACATAAAACCAAGGAATCTCACAGCAAGTCACTGATAGTAACTTAAAGTTCTAAGAGATAATAACATTTTATTATTCTGGAAGACATCCACAAAACAAATAAATCCCCCATTTGTTTTCTGATACACCTGTGAATGTTTTTTGCTTGCTGCCATGATTATGAGAAATTACACAGATATTCACTCAGTCTTCCAGTTGCTTTCTCATATTCCTATGGCACTATCTACCACTAGATACTATGCTTGAAAGTGATGGAATCATAACATATACAGTTTAACATTCCCTGCTAGCCTTCTTGAATTTCTATGAAATTGAGCTGCAATAAAAGGTTGAAGTAGATTTGGACTCTTTCACCTCCACAAACTCTCTAGGTATACATTTATTTTAGGACATGGATTTCAGCACATGTAGACATATCTGCACCAGAACATCAGCGCTAACCAGGTGAAGGAAATCCTTTAAATAAAATAAGATTTTTTCCAGTTTATTAGTGGTGACAAAGTTAGTCCATAATTCATTGGCACCTAAGCAGTTGCGATATAGTTTGACAAGTCACTGAACTATGTACCACCTTAACTGATGGCTAAGTGTACATGTGTTCTTCTAGCATCCCACTTGGTTTAGAAGGGAACGGACCATGGGCTTCTTTTTCTAACTTAATTTACTTACTTTGAAGGAAATACTTCACTTTTAATTCAGCTCTCACCTGGATTATTATTTTCTTTATGAAAAAGTACCAGCTGTAAATTTATGATATTTAATTGGATTTTGCTGATCCAGTCTTCATGCTAGTCATAGTGTGAGGGAAGGCAGGGACTAGAAAAGAATTCTGATAGAACCATCACCGAGAAGACGTCAAACCTTTCTTCATTTAGTAATAGCTCTCAGTAAAGATTGCATGTGTTAGTTCTACTCCAGATCCAATTAGAGATTAAACAGACTCTCCTCTCTTAGACAGATTGAATTTAGATAGGATATAAAAGCTCTTCTGAGGCATTAGAGCAATATTTCAGATAAAGCAGGGAGCAGAATAATCATGTTTTATTTGAATGACAGTATAGTTCTGGCTAGCTTTAAAAAAAAGTCAGAGTTTTCTTTATATGAAAGTTAGACTTTTCCCCTGAAAGAACGGACTCTTTCCCTGAGCGCTCTGCCATCTAGGGTTACCCCAACTCTATGCCAGGTAGTTCACAATCCTAGTTTCCCTGCTTAAGTACATTCAAAATTCTTCTGTAAAATTTGATGCTACATTCTACTTAATTTCACTTGTTCAAAATACTGCTTCCAGAGAAGTTGACCAAATGAGGCAGTAAGTTTACATACAGTAGCCTGACTACTTCTCAGTGATTGTTCAAATGCTTTCCATGACCATTTGTCTACAATACAAAGGGAAAACTGACAATTTCAAACCATTCATGGTCATCTTCCGTTTCTTCAAACAGACCACTATGACAGCCAAGAAGATTTCCAAGTCATTCATTCCTGGAATCTTATCCAGAATGTTATGATACAAGCTCCTTAGTTTTTAGTATTTCCTCTGCTGATCCTACATTAAGGGAGAGCTGAGTAAAAGACAAAGAAGTTTTATTCAATGTAGGCATTAACTTGATCACACGATGTTCTATGATGTCTAAGTTATATGTTAAGAAATCAAAGAGCAAAAGATAAAGCATGCCATTGCTTTATATCTTATATATACATTTATTAGTTTTATCTTGAATGATGTTTATGTAACTAAAAAAAAAAAAAGAAAATCCTTAAAACCTCATTGTATGAGATGTTATTTCTTTGCACATTGGCAATGGAACAACATATTCACAATAAATCTTAGTATTTAAAATTTTCTGAGCAATAGAAAGAACCATCCAATCTGTGGGTTTACTTTTTTCCCCGCTAAGTGAATGTTTTTTGCTTAAGAGACAAATAAAACCTGTCCAAAGAGTAAGAACAATCCATAAGGACAATGAAAACTATGCTTAATTGTATTTCTTATGTAGCTTGACAATGTCTCTTCCCTATTTTATGCTTGATACCTGAGCTACTGTGACCCTTCCAGAACACATACTAGTCTTAACTAAGTGAAGTGTTTCTCAGCATCTGATCACTTGGCCATAGAAAGAATACCCTGCACCTGTCAGGGAAATACTGTGTGTTCAGATTCAAACACAATGGAAACATGAGTGAGGAAATAACACCAACAGGAGAAAACATTAAAATCTAGTAAGTATCTCCTTAATCATCCCCTGAAAGCATCCTTTGCTTTTGCTAGAATATCAGTAGATCCAGTGTAATCAGACAACTTAAACCTTTTTAATTTTTGGTCCTGGCGCCTTTTCCTTCTTGCTCCAGAAGTTCAAGGCATAATTTTGGTATAGTGGTTGATAATGTCTGCCATCCTGAACATGACAATCTGATGCCTATTTCCAGGCCCTTCATATTTAAAATCGTTTGTCACAAACAATTGTGACTAAATAAAATATTTCACAATTCCTTTAATTCAAGATATCGGCTAAGAAACATTTAAATGGAACATATTTTTAGAAAGTCAATAAGAAGCTTCTTACATTTTTCAAAATTATATCCATAAACTCAGCCCAGTCTCACTGTTACTGAGATACTGTATTAAAGTTATCATTTCATAACCCTAGTTCTCTTCCTCCTTGAATGAACTAGATTGTATTATTTGGATGTCTAAATAAAATACAACTATTCATTGTGTTTAATGTATAATGTTGAAACATCCAATTATATCATGGAACTCTAAAATGAAAAATGGAATAAATCCCACTTCCTAAGGAAGATGGGAACTGAATAACATCAACTCTCCTGTGAGCCCTCTGCTGCCACTCCTACTTAGGTTGAGTAGTTCCTCCTTCCAAACTTAGCACTGAAAAAATTAATGTAAACAGTGACTGATTGAGAAATTTGCATAATAAGATTATATGCTGTCTCCTGAAATGTATTTATGAATGTTGATATTTACTCTACAAATTCTCAAATCTCTACCATAATTCCCAGCTGTCATTTCCTCTCACTGGAGAAGAGAAACAGAACTCTCTGGTCAACCACTCCTGAAGTCTAAAATGGACTTTTGTAATGATAAGCTGTTACAAAATTGGAAATAGGTGATTACTTTGTTACAGTTACTTAACCAGAGTAACCAAAGCACATAACCTTAGTATGGTTACCCACTTTCTTCTTCCTTCACTTCCCATATGATCCTGACTCTGTCTTCCCAACCACTGTTCCCCAAGCTGTTGTAACTAGATGAAGGACTCAAAAACACAAAACAGGAGTATATTCTTCCAGTAGTGATGTGATAACCTAATTCATCTACAATTATTGCCCATGTCTATTATTGTGGTTGCAGGTAAATCTCAATCTTTGGAAGTCTACCAATCTGGCGAAAATACACCATTAGCTGTGAAACGGCAGCATAGTTAGTACATGATGCACGTATCAGAGATGGATATTTAAATAAATTAACCTTGGAAGTCATCACAGTTGCAGACATTTTTCCGTGACTGAATAGAGTTAAACTGAAGGAAAAGAAAAAACCCCAACCAAACAAGCCAGCTAATACAAACTCAACAGCTGCTGCAACAGCTGCTCTGATCACTATAAAAGCACCAATTTGGCAGGCCAGAGTGGCTAAATGGTGTAAGTCTGGGTAAAAATACCACTTTTTATTTAACTGGGAAGATGTTTCAGACTACTAGTGATATTGTAATCAAATTCACTATTTGAGCATCAACTCTGAGACATGTTTCTAAGTAACATACTCTCATCAAATGTTTCTAAATGAAAACAGTTTACTGTTGGTCTTGTAGCTGTCAACAACCTCATAATTGAAAGTAATTCTTAATTTTACTGATTAAATGTTAGTCTCCCAGTTCTATGGTCTGTGGTTCCGAAGGGGCAAACCATAATTACAGTAGTCATATCAATAAATGCCTTCCTGTAATATTAGGATGAATGACTAATTAGAACATTTATGTCAAAGTCCAGTTCCATTAAAACACAAGAACTGACCCTTCCCCTCCCTTCTCTGACTGTACTCCTTCATGAATATTTTAATAAGAAAAAGAATTTGCATAATTTTGCAAAACTAAAAGCTCATATTTCTATGGCAACAAAATCCCAGCATGCAAGGATTATTAAAAACAAAAATGCAGAAATATAAAACAAGAGCAACTGTTGAGGTCCAAATTAAAAGCTGTTCTTAAAAATATTTTCCTCAGCTTTGCAACTGCATTTAGGGCTATTTAGTATTTGTATGTGATATTGCTGAGGACATCTCACTGCATGATGATCCTGAAATAAAAATCCATGAATGCCTCCTAAAGTGTTTACTTGCTACTGAAAAAGCTTAAACAGTGTATGTAGCAGCAAGGAATAGTTAAATTCTATGTCTTAGTTAGAATCACAGAATCATTAAGGTCGGAAAAGAACTTGAAGACAATTGAGTCAAACCATTAACCCAGTCCACCTTGTTCACCACTAAAATATATCTCCAAGTGCCATCAAGGAGTACAACCAACTGTTGTTAGTACAGTTCAGCAAGTCAGACTATAACTATTCTTGATTTCAGGCTTTCTTTTGTTTTCATGTTTGTAAAGCACCAAGTAAAACAGCCCAGGAATTTTATTTCTAAACTTTGTCACAAAAGAAAACAGAAAAAAACCCCTTTCGCTTCCAGCCAGCCAAAGGTTATTTTCCCATCTCCTTCTACTTAACTGGTTTGCAACATTACTATTGACAATACCGTACACAACGATAGCTGCACTAGCAATTCAAAGCAAAGTATGACATAAGAAGCACTTTGGGATCCTTTAGGAAACTGAAATACATCACAATATTTCAAGCATGAAGAAGTTGTGTAACTGGAGTATCTGTTGGGCAAAACTATTCTGACAGGAAGGATACACTGCTTTTAATAACTAGCAGTGTTTCTAAGTGGGAGATTTTGAATGAAATAACGTGTAAATAAATCAATATTATAAAGAAGATTCTTCCTTTTTTAAGAAAAATGCAAGGATTTGCAAAGCCCAAATGTCTGCTCTTCAGAGGTGGCTTGTCATTGGATACAATAAATGCAATAATATATTCTTATTTAGTATTATGCTGCATATCATGGAAACCTCCAAGGATCACATATCAAAATAAAAGCAGTTAAAATAAACATTTGAGTATTAAAAAAAGATATAGATGTGTATAAATTTGTCTGTGTACTACAATTCACCAACACTAATCATAGGAAAAAACACCAACAACTCCTTGCATTTTGCTTTCATTTTTCAGGTAAAGGGGAAAACAAAACAGTGAATCAGAACCCTGTGATTTTTTGTCTATTTTCAGTCAGGAAAAAAACGTATTTTGAAGTACATTGCCTCTGGAGCCAATGCTTTCTCATGATTAAATTCATGGCCACTTTCCTGTCTTGCTAGTTTTACAGCCTTTTTTCTGCTAATCTTATTCATGACAAACTAGCATAGTTTTGAAAAATACCTGTGTTTTCTTTTAGAGAAAGAAACTTGTGTTTGATGTTAATTGAAATGCATGTTAGTTAATAGTAACTAAATGTATGTATGTACCACACAAAACCTGAATTTTAATACTGTTTTACTCAAGGAACAAAGATATTTCAGAACAGTACAGACAGCACTTAATTAACAAAAATGCTTTAAGACAGATTTTTTTTAAAAAACAGTGTAGATAAAAATCTATCATACCTTTCTTTATTGTACCCATGAAAGCAATTCTGCACTTGTTATCACCATCATGGTAATCCACAGATGATTATTACTTGAGGCAATGTGCTCATATATAGGAACACTACTCATGTGCAGACACACGCACACACAATGTGTCATATGCACACTGTGAAAATAAAACTCGATACGCACCCATCTCTGAAAACTACAAAACTGTGCTGCTGTTTTAAAGGATAAGAAAAAAAAAAAGTTTTTTCAAATAATCTTAAAGAAAAGATCCTTTCTGAAAATCTTTTCAGGTAATTTTTTTTTTACCTCAAGTTCAAAGTCTTTATCTTAGATATGATTTTCTATGAAAAAAAACCAAACTACATTTGTTCTTAGAAGGCTGAAGGAAGGATGAGCAATCAAGCTAATGAGATTGGAGAGTAAAGGAAAGACAGAAGACACATGAACTGATGCCCTAGACTGAGAAAGCTGAAATGGCATAGCTTTATAAGTCCTCCATAAGAG